>JAULJE010000146.1:32500-36960 GCA_030846915.1 Cnephaeus nilssonii
GAGGGCGCGTCGTCCCCAACCCCAACGCCAGCAACCCCATCGGGCCCGCGAAGCCACACTTCCGTGCGACACTGGGGGCGGGGGGGGTGGCACGGGGGGGGGGGAAGTCCCGACCTGGACAGAGAGTCAGCACAGGGAACACACGCGAGCGCTCGCGATAGGGGCCATCGAGAGAGGGAGGGAGGGAACGAGCCCGTGCTGCCCCGGGCCTTCGTCCTCTCTTGACTCACCGGGGGGCCTCCATCCACAGTTAGCTAAAAGCAGAGAGCCCCGCGATGCTGCGTCGGGAAGACCGGCAACGACGCAGACAGGAAAAAAAATAACTAGCGACGGAGGAAAGAACAGACGGCAGCAGGAAAAAAAAAAAAAAACAAAAAACCTCTCACGGGTCAAGCCAGCGGCCGGCCATCGCTGACTCGGCCTCATCGCGATCGCCCGGCGCGGCACACAGCGTTTCGAAACCCGGGCCCCCCTCACGCGAGGGGGACGGGCGTGCCTTCCCCTTGTCCGGCCAAGACTCCTCTCCCCCGGTGCTCCTTTCCACGGCACCACCGACAGCGGCGGCCCGGCGGGGGGCTCGCGGGGAACGGGAAACGACACCACCTGCTCGGCCTCAGGCACCTGAAGGACGTCCTGGAGCGCTCCAGGGGCACCAACCGAGGGCCAACAGCGCCCGCACGCCCAACGGGGGAAGGCGCGTGCGACGCGACGGCGGGACGCCCCCTCCCCGCCGCGGGGAGGGGCGGCCCGCAAGACGCAGCCTTCGGGAAGGCTTAGCGGAGAGTGTCCGCTCCGTCAGAGAGACCACGGGCGTGAAACACCGAGGTCGGGCCGGGTTCCGCACCCCTTTTCCCTCCCTTCCACACGCCGCCACCGGACGGGGGCGGGGGGGAGAGGCGAGGGGCCCGCGGGCAGAGCGAGAAGAGCGATCCCATTCGCCAAGGAATGTCCGTCCCTCGTCTGGCGCGGCTTAGGCCCGGCCCGGGAGAGCGCAACGTCACCACATCGATCAAGCGCGGCAAAAGCATCGAGAAGGAAAACGAGGCAAAAGCAAACCCGTTCGAAAAGGGCCTGTGCTTTCCCCGAAGCCTCGCCACGTAAAAGCCCTGCCTTGCCACCTTTCCTCCTCAGGCAGAGGTCCGGCACGGTCCGCGGGGACGGGGCCCGAGACTCACAGCAGCCGGCGCGCGCGCAAGGCCCGAGGCAGGCAGGCGTAACGGCTGGCTGGCTTTTTCCTCTCGTGCGGCCGGGAGGGGGAGTTGTCAGGCTTCGGGTCGCGGGCCGAGAAGCTCCCGGGGACAACTTCCCCATCGTCCAAATACCCAGGGACAGCGTGTCCACACTAATCTCGTGGTACAAAATGCCAACTTCAGGCAAAACATGGACTGTGCCCGATGACGGGGCGTCTGTGTACAGATCACGCCGGCCTCCCGGAAGCGAGTCACGGCCACCGGGGACCCCACAGGACCCCATCGCCACCAAAGAAGGGCGGGGGGGGGGCCATCTGGTCGACCCCCGAAGCCCGTAGTAAAGAGCGTGCCGCGGAACAGGCGGCAGCAAGAGGAGCGGGCCGGCCCGTCCAAGGCCTCCCTCACCATCTCGCCCGCGCGGGCACGGCCCCGGTCAAACGTGCTTCCGAATCGGGACTTTGAAAGAATTCCGCGGGCGCCTACGACCACCGTGTCTCGGGAAGGGCCCGGCCACGGCGACGGCGTCGGCGTCGGCGTCGGCGTCGGGCGGCAGAACTCGCTTGCCCTCCCAGAATCCGCACCGGGACTGTGGGAAAACGATGAAGAACCCGTGTCCGAAGGCCGGGACCAACGCGTGCGCCCGTAACGATCCGCCTCGCCCTCCGGCGTCCTCCACGCACGGTCCCTGCCGGCCCCCACCTACGGAACTCCGCGACTCTGATAAACGGCGAGAAAGTCGAGTGCGGTGAACGGGCAGCACTCGGGCACACGCCCGCCCGTGCAGCCGGGTAGACCATGGAAGGCGCGCGCTCCCGCCTCCGGATCGGGACTCTGAAAAACTTCGCGGAAGGCGCCTCTGATGAACGGACCCCGCAGGAGCAAACGCGTACACACGGCACGGGTCGGGTCGGGTCGGGGCAGGAAGGCGTCCCGGCGCAAGCCACCCTCTGTGGCTACGCCCGCGGCGGCGGCGGCGGCGGCGGCGGCGGCGGCGGCGGCCCGGCCCCGGCCCCGGCCCCGGCCCCGGCCCGGCCCCGGCCCGCCCGGCCCCGGCCCCGGCCCCGGCACCGGCCCCGGCACCGGCCCCGCCGCCGCCCCGGCCCCGGGTCGACACGTCCCGGCGGCGGCCACTCACACCTTCAATAGCCCCGCAGGTCCAATCTCCGGAGAACCCGACAGGCACCGACGGAGCGGCGCGAGTCACCCTCCACGGCTTCGCCTGCGGAGGCAGCGGCGGCGGCGGCCCCGGTCGGTCCTCGCGGAGAGGTAACAGAGAGCGCTGGTCGACCCGCCCTAGCGGCCCACCACCGCGGCGGCAGCGACTCACTTCCCTCAATAATGCTGCAGGTCCAATCTCCGGAGAACAGGCCAGCCACTGACGGGCCGGCGCCGCCGGCACAATCCTGAAAGCGTTGCCGGCATCCTGGAACTTAGCCCCGGCAGTGAGGCCGATTCTCCGCCTTAGAGGCTCCGCAAGGAAGAAACGATATAAAAGCGGCCGCCAGGTGGCTCCCGACAACCGGCGCGAACGTCAGCGGCGGGACGGATCCAGATCCCTGGCCGGCAAGGGCGCCCCACCGCCCGCCCGGGGGGCCGACCGCGTCCCGTGCCCCCACCCCCATCCCCAACATCCTCCGGGACGGCACGGCGGCAGCGGAAGGGGGCGTGGGGGAGTCGAGGGGGGGCTTAGGAAAATCTTTCTCGGGGGATGGCCGCAACACGGGGTGTGGGCCGGCCCACTCGCAAGTGAAAGACTTCCCTGGAGTCGCCCCCCCCTCCCCCCCCCCCCCCCTCTCTCTCTCTCTCCTCTCTCTCTCTCTCTCTCTCTCCCTCCCTCCCTCCCTCCCTCCCCCTCCAGGGAGGACATAACAAAAACATTTTTGCAGCCCGGGAGCTAAAACCTAAACGAGGCAGAGACACCGGTTCATAAAACCATACGGGTTTTTATTTTTATTTTATTTTATTTTATTTTATTTTATTCTTTTAATATATTTTATTGTTTGGGGGGGGGTGTCTGTTTCTTTTTTTTTTACAGAGAGAGGAAGGGAGACAGAAACATCAATGAAAGAGAAACATCAATCAGCCGCCTCCCGCGCACCCCCCCCCCCCCCCCCCCACTGGGGATGTGCCCACAACAAAGGTACATGCCCTTGACCGGAATAGAACCTTCACTCCGCAGGCCAACGCTCAATTCTGGCCAAGGGCACATGCCCGGGTTGCAGGCTCGATCCCCAGTAGGGGGTGTGTAGGAGGCAGCCGATCCATGATTCTCTCTCATCATTGATATCTCTCTCTCTCTCTCTCTCTCTCTCTCTCTCTCTCTTCCCCCCCCCCCCCCCCCCCCTTTCCTCTCTGAAATCAATGAAAAAAAAATTTTTTTTTTAAACATCAGGAAATCAGTGTAGAACAGTGTTTTGACAACACTTGGGAAGTCCATGGCCTAAAAGAGCAGTACACTGTAAGAACAGATTTTTGAAAACACTTAGAAATTCACTTCTAAATGGCACGAAAACAGAGTGATAGTGTTTGAAATCACTGCTAATAGAGCAGCACACTGTAGAAACAGTAATTTTTTTTAAAAATATATTTTATTGATTTTTTTACAGAGAGGAAGAGAGAGGGAATAGAGAGTTAGAAACATCGATCAGCCGCCCTCCTGCACACCCCCCACTGGGGATGTGCCCGCAACCAAAGGTACATGCCCCCTGACCTGACCGGAATCGAACCTGGGACCCCCCGGAGTCCGCAGGCCGACGCTCTATCCCACTGAGCCAAACCGGTTTCGGCTGTTAGAACAGTATTTGACACCACTTGGAATTCACGTCCTAAAAATGGCTGGAAAAGTATCTAAAAATTGTTTGCGGAGCATTTCAAAATCACTGATCTAGATCAGGAAAAACAGTGTAGAAAACAGTGTTTGAAACAACACTTGGGAATCACCGCTAAAGAGCAGGAATACTGTAAAATAGTGTTTGAACACCACATGGAAATTCCACATCCAAATGGATTGCAAACTATAATGCAAGTGTTTGAAAGCATTGGAAAATCACTGGGTCCACATCAGGAAACAGTGTAAGAACATCGCTTGACAAAAACGTGGGAATCACTGCTAAGGAGAAGTTCACTGTACAACAGTAATTTGACACCACTTAAAAATTCACATCTAAAATGTCTGAAAACTATCTAAAATTTGTTTTGCGAGCACTACAAAAATCCTGGTCAACCATCAGGAAAAATTGTAGGAAAAGTTTTTGGGGGCAAAACTTTGGG
>JAULJE010000147.1:0-36857 GCA_030846915.1 Cnephaeus nilssonii
AATACTTTTTCCAAATAGATAAATATCGGGGAAACAGAAAAATTTTTTTGTCCGGGGAAATCTTGTTAAATACAGCTGACAACCGGTGTGACACTGTTTACATTTATTTTCCCCGTCAAAAGGAGTTGGCGTTTTGGGGGGAAAAGGGTTTTTGGGTTTAAAACCCACTGAAAAACTCTTTTTCCAGAGTTTATCGAACAGTATGAAAGTATGGGAAGACTATAAAAATAAAAATGTTAGTTGGGTTTGGGTTCCAAGTAATGTTTTTACTGTCCTTTAAAAAGCCGGGTATGAAAACCCGTTTTTTAAAATGAAAAAGTTTTCTTGCCCCAAAACAACAAGACCGGGGGGAAGGGCCCAGGGGTTGTCTCTAGAATTTCCGGGAAAATACGTTTCAGAACCCGAACATCCTACTAAATTTTTTAAAATACTGAAAATTTTGTATCCAAAGCGCTGTGAAAGGTAGGATAGACTGTAAGTGGTAATAATTAAAAAAGTGCTGGTTTTTTTGAAAAAAAAGGTTGTTTTCCCAAATTAAAATTTACAATGAAAAAGGGGCTTCAGACATGGAAGAGAGAGACTCCAATTCGGGAAATTCACATTGATAACCTAGGTTAAATCTAAGAAAGTGTTTCCCAACGTTTGGGAAAATTAAACTTTTAATAAAGGGGGGGCCCTTAAAAATCTGAAAAAAATTGTTTCCGGGACAAGGAAAAACATGTTCAAGGGAAAATAGAACCGAGTTGGATATTGGGTACATTCATTATTCCCGGGGCAAAAGGGGTTGGCGATTTTGAAAAAAAGCCTGGTTAGGCCATTTAAAAGGATGTGATGACGTCACCAAGGGGGAGGGGCCCACGTGGGGGGGGCTTAATTGATCCAGGTGTTTAAAGATTTGGCCAGGGGGCCAGCTGGGAGTGATGACGTCATCGAGATTAGTTCTGGTATTAGGGTTAGGGGGAAATTTGGGGGTCTGTTCATGGTTAGGGTTTGGGGTTTAAAGGGTTTTTGGGCTAGGTAGGGTTCAGGGGGTAGGTTAGGGCCCGGTTTTGGGTTTTTGGGATAGAGGGTTATGGACAGGGGTTTTGGTCACAGTGTAGTAATGTTGGCTATTCACAATGGGAAAGAGTTCAATCCCTGGGGGCCAAATTTTGGGGGGTAGCACTCCCGAACTTACGACTCCAGACTAGGGAAATATTTAGAAATGTGCTTCACCCCCCAGGAAAAAAATTTTTCCCCAAAAAATTTAATATTTTAACAGCACAATTTTTTCCCCTTTGGGGAAAAATTTTTCCCCAAAAAACTGGGAAAAACCCCCGGGTTTTGGGCAATTTTTTTCATTTAAATTTTTTTTTCCCCCAAAAAGGGGGGTTTCCCCCTTTTGGGGAAAAAATTTTGGGGAAACAATGAAAAAAAAAATTTCCTAGGCTTTTTGAAAAATTTTGAAAGTATTGAAAAACCCCCTTTAAATAAAAAATTTTTGGGTTTGGTTGGGTTTTCCCAAATTAAATTTTTTTTCTGTGCCCTTTTTAAAAAAAGGGGATGAAAACCCCTTTTTTTAAAATTTTAAAAAAACCCCATTTTTTTAAAAAAAAAAGGCCAGGGGGAAAGGCCCGAGTGTTCTAGAAACCCCCTTTAATAGTTTCAGAACCCCAAAACTCTTTCTGAATTTTTTAAAAAAACTGGGGAAAAATTTTTTTCCCAAAAAGGGGGTGAAAAAGGGGGGATAGATGTCAAATGGAAAAAAAGTTGGGGAAATGGGGGGGGATTTTTTTAAAAAAAGGGTTTTTTTTCCCAAAAAATTTTTAAATTTTTAAAGAAAAAACTTTAGGCCCCCGGGGAAAAAAGGGGGTTTTCCCAAAAAGGGAAAATTTTTCCCCAATTTTTTTAAAAAAGGGGGTTTAAAAATTTAAGGGGAAAAAACCCTTTTACACTAGGAAAATTCCCCCTTTAAAAAGGGCCCCCTTTTAAAACTGGAAAAACCCCCTTTTTTCCCCCCAAGGGAAAAATTTTTGGGGAAAGAAATTTGAAAGGGGGTTTTTTGGTTAATTTATTATTCCGGGGCCCCAAAAAAATTGGCGATTTTTAAAAAAAAGCCCGGGGGTTTTCCCCTTAAACCGGGTTGGGGGGGCACCAAGGGGGGGGGGGGCCACCCTGGGAGGCTTTTTAAAAAAAAACCCAGGTGTTTTTGATTTGGCCAAGGGGGGGGAGTGGGGTGGGGCGGGATCGGATTGTTTTTGGTTTTTGGGTTTGAGAATTGGGGGGGGTTTTTCCTGGGGTTTTTGGGTTTGGATAAGGTTTTGGGCTTAGGGAGCTTTCAGGCACAGGTGTGGGGTTTTTTTTAGGGTTTGGGTTAGGGGGGGAAAAGGGGGGGGGGGTTTCGGTCACGTTTAGTAAAATTTTTTGGGATTCACCCCAAAAAAATTTTTCTTCAATTTTTCTGGACAATTGGTGTGTAGCCCTCAGACTTTCGACTCCCGGGGGAGGGAAAATTTTTTTGAATTGTGGGGGCACCAAATTAAAAGGGGAAAAATATTTTTTAAAAAACTGAATATTGAAAAGCACAATTTTGTACTGGGAAATCTTTTCAAACAGCTGAGACCGAGTGTGACCTGTTTTTTTTTTAAAAAATTTTTTCCCCCCAAAAAAGGGGGGTTTTGGGGGTTTTGGGGGGAAAAAAATTTTTGGTGAAACACTGAAAAAAATCATGTTTAGAGCTTCGAACAGTTATGAAAGTATTGGGGGAAAAAATGTGAAATAAAAATGTTGGTTAGGCTAGGGTTCCAAGTAATGTTTTTTTTTTTGCCTTTTTTAAAAAAAAGTATTGGACACCCTGGGTTTTAAAAAAAAAAATCTCATTTTTTTAAAAAAAACGACCAGGGGGGGGCAGAGTGGGGTTTTTGAAAAATCCTGCAATTTTTTTTCAGAATCCCCCAAAAACTCTACTGAATTTTGAAAAAATGAGAATTTTTTTGAAAGGGGCTGTGAAAGGTTGGTAAAAATGTTTTGTGCTAAAAAAGTTGAAAGTTTTTGGTTATATTTTTTAAAAAAAAAAAAAAGGGTTTTTTTACTAAATTAGAATTCACAATGAAAAAGCTTGAGACACTGGAAGAGAGAGTCTTTTCCCAAAAAAGGGGGAAAAATTTTTAAAAAAAAAACCCAGGTTAAAAAAATTTAAAAAAATGCTTCCCCACCCTAGGAAACGTGAATTAAAAAAGGGGCCTTTTAAAAACTGTAACACATTGGGTTTTTCCCGGGGGAAAGGGAAATTTTTTTTCAAAGAAAAAAAGAACCGAAAAAGCATTTTGGTTAAAATTTTTTATTCCGGGGGAAATTTTTGGGGTTGGGGGGTTTTTTTAAAACCTGGTTAGGCCCTTTTAAAACCCCCTTGGATGCGTCAAAACCCAAAAAGGGGGGGGCCCCTGGGGGAGGCTTAAAAAATCCCCCCTGTAATGATTTTGGGGGGCCCGCTGGGGGGGGATGGGGGGGCATCGAGATTAGTTCTGGGATTAGGGTTAGAGAATTGGGGGGTCGGGGTTTTTTTGGGTTTGGGTTTTGGATAAAAGGGTTTTTGGGGGGGGGTAGCTTTCAGGGGGAGGTTTGGGCTGGGGGTTTGGGGGTTTTTGGGTTAGAGGGTTTGGGGGGGGGGTTACGGGGGCAATTTTAAAAAAATGTTTTGGTATTCCAATGAATGGCTTCAATCAATGGACCCCAAAAAGGTGTGTAGCACTCAGAACTTTCGACTCCCGACTTGGGGGAAAAAATTTTGAAATGTGCTTAAAAACAATTGGAATACATATTCCAAAAAGGGGGGAATATCTGAACAGCACAATTTTTTTTACTGGGGGAAAAAACTTGTTTTTTAAAAGTGAAAAACCCGGGGGGGGGAAAATTTTTCATTTTAAATTTTTTCCCCCAAAAAAGGGGGTTTTGGGGGGTTTTTGGGAAAAGATTTTTTTGGTTTGAAAACACTGAAAAAATCATGTTCCCCAGAAACTATCGAAAAAGTTTTTGGGAAAAAAAATTTAGGGGAAAAATGTGAAATAAAAAAAGTTGGTTAGGGCTAGGGTTCCAAGTAAAAGTTTTACTGTGCCTTTAAAAAGCCAGTATGACACCCGTGTTAAAATGGGGAAAAAAATTTCCCCCGCTCAAAAAAACAGACCAGGGGAAAAAAGGGGGGGGGTCTCCCCCAACTCCTGCATTCGTTTCAGAAAAACCCCCCCATCTTACTGAATTTTGAAATACCCCCGAATTTTTTGCAAAGCGCTGTGAAAGGTTTGGATAGACTGTTTAAAAAACTTAAAAAAGTTTAAAGTGCTGGGATAAAATTTTTTAAAAAAGGGGTTTTTTTTCTAAAAATTTTTAAAATTTTTTCCCAAAGGGGAAAAAAAATTTAGCACTGGAAGAGAAAAGTCTCCAACTCGGGAAAAAATTTTTAATGATAACCTGGTTAATTTCTAAGAAAGTGCTTCACACACTAGGGGGAAAAAGTGAAAAAAAACCTTTTAAAAACTTTTAAACATTGTTTTTTCCCCCCAAGGAAAATTTTTTTTTTAAAGAAATTTTAAAAACCCGGGGGTTTTTTAAAAAATTAAAAATTTTTTTTTTCCCCGGGGGAATTTGGGGGTTTGGGGGGTTTTTAAAGAAACCTGGTTAGGCCAATTTTTAAAAGATTGGATGAGTCACCAAGAGGGAGGGGCCCCTTTTGGGGGGCCCTTTTAAAGATCCCAGGTGATAATTTATTTGGCCAGGGGACCGTGGGAGTTTTTTTTCCCTTTCCCCCCCAGTTTTTTTTTTTGGGATTGGGTTAGAGTTTTTGGGGGGGTGTTCGGGGTTAGGGTTAGGATAGGTTTTTTTGGGGAGGTAGCTTTCAGGCACAGGGTGTGGGGGAAGGGTTTTGGGGGTTTTTTGGGTTTTTTAAGGGGAAAAGGGGGGGGGTTACGGTCACAGTTTAGTAATGTTGGGTATTCACAGATTGAGCCCCTTTTTTCACTGGACAATCTGGTTTTTTTTGCATCAGAAACTTTCGACTCCGACTAGGGGGAAAAATTTTTGAAATGTGCTTTAAAAAATAGGAAAAATATTCCCAAAAAATGAAATCTGAACAGCACAAATTTTTTTACTGGGAAAAATTTTTCAAACAGTGAGAAACCCCGGGGGGACCCCCCGTTAAAATTTAATTTTCCCCCCAAAAGGGGGTTGGGTTTTCGGGGGGGGAAAAAATTTTTTGGGGGAAAAACTGAAAAAAAACCTTTTTTCCCAGAGTATGAAAAGTATGAAAGTTTGAGAACACTGTTTAAATAAAAAAAAATTTGGGTTTGGTTGGGTTCCAAAAAAAAGTTTTATGTGCCCCTTTAAAAAAAAAGTATGACACCCCCCTTAAAATGAAAAGTCTATTGCCCAAAAAACAGACCCGGGGAATGGGAGAGTGTTTTTAGAAAATCCTGCAAATTTTTTTTCAGAACCCCCCCATCTTACTGGGGAATTTTTTTAAAAAATTGGGGGGAAATTTTTTTGCAAAGCGCTGTGAAAAAAGGGGGGGGTTTTTTGTCAAGTGCTAATAATGTTGAAAAAATGCTGGTATATTTGTAAAAAAGGGGGTTTTACTAAATTTTTTTAAATTTTTTAAAAGAAAAAGCTTGAGACACTGGAAGAAAAGAGTCTCCAAAATCGGGAAAAAATTTTTAATGATTTAAAACCCGGTTAAAAATCTAAAAAAAAGTGCTTCACACTCGGAATTTGGAATAAAGGGGGGCCTTTTAAAAACGTAAACACATTTTGGGGGTGACAAGGAAATTTGGTTTTTTCAAAAAACATTTAAAACCCAGTTTTCAAAACTGGTTACATTTTTTATTCCCGGGGAAAAAAGAGTTGGGGGGATTTTGAAAGAAGCCGGGGGTTTTTCCCCCAAACCCGATGTGATGGGCGTCACCAAGGGGGGGGCCCCCCGGGCAGGTTTTAAAAAATCCCGGTGATAATGTTTTGGGGCCCCCGGGGCCAGCTGGGAGTGATGACGGGCCTCGAGATTAGTTTGGTATTTGGGTTGAGAATTGGGGCTCTGTTCATGGTTAGGGTTTTGGAAAGGTTTTTTGGGGGGGGTAGCTTTTTTGGGCCCGGTGTGGGCTAGGTTCAGGGTTTGGGTTAGAGGGTAGGGGGGGGGGTTTTCGGTCACAGTTTTGTAATTTTTTGGGTTTTCACAATGGAAAAGAGCTTCAAAAAAATGGACAAAACTGGTTTTTTGCACTCAAAATTTTTTCTCCGACTAGGGAAAAAAATTTAAAAAAAGTGCTTACCCCCAAAAGGAAAAAAAATTCCAATAGTTTAATATTGAACAGCACTTTTTTTTCCTTTTGGGGGGCCCCTTTTTCAAAAAGTCTGAAAAAGCGGGTTTTGACATGTTTACCTTTATTTTTCCCGTCAAAAGGAAAAAGGCGTTTTCGGGAAAAAAGGTTTTTTTGGGGGGAAAACTGAAAAAAAAAATTTTTTGGGTATCGAACCCCCTTTAAAAAATTTTTTTTAACACTATGAAAAAAAAAAGTTTGTTGGGGTAGGTTCCAAGTAATGTTTTACTGTGCCTTTTTAAAAAAAAAGTATGGGAAAAACCCCCCTTAAAAAAAAAAAATTTATTGCTCAAAACAACAGGGCCAGGGGGGGGGGGAAAAAGGGAGGGGTTTTTTTCTAGAACTCCTCAATACGTTTCAGAAAACCCCCCCCTCTCTTTTTTTTTAATTTTGAAAAAAAAATGAGAATTTGTATCCAAAAAAGGGGGGTTGGGAAAAAGGGGGGGGAAAAACTTTTAAGTGTAATAATGTTGAAAAATTTCTGGTATATTTATAAAAAAGGGGTTGGGGTTTTTTTCCCAAAATTTGAATTTTTTAAAAAGAAAAAAAATTTAGAAATGGAAGAGAGAGACTCCAACTCGGGAATTTTACCCCAAAAAATTTTAAACCCCCGGGTTTAAAATTAAGGGGAAAAAAATTCAAACACTCGGAATACGTGAAAAAAAGGGCCCCCTTTAAAAAAACTGTAACACATTGTTTCCCCGACAAGGAAATGTGTTTAACGAAATTTAAAAAAACCCCCTTGGTTTTGGTTACATTTATTATTCAGGGGACAAAAGAGTTTGGGGGATTTTGAAAAAAAGCCTGGTTTTGGCCATTAAACTGAGGGGATGACGTAGCAAAGGGTAGGGGCCACTTTGGCGGCTTAAAATTTTTTTCCCGGTGATAATGATTTGGCCAGGGGGGAGTGGGGGTGATGACGTCATCGAGATTATTTCCTTTTTGGGGGTTTTGGGGTTTGAGAATTTTGGGGGGGTTTTTTAAGGTTAGGGTTTGGGGTAAATTTTTTTTGGGGAGGGGGGGGTTCAGGCTCAGGTTTTGGGCCTTTGGGGTTTTTTTTTAAAAGGGTTTTTGGGGGTTGGTGATAGGGGAAAAGGGGGTTTAAAAGGGGGCAGTTTTGTAAAATTTGGGTATTCACAATGAAGAATTCAAAAAAACTCGACAATTTGGTTTTGTTTCACTCAGGAAAAAAACGACTCCCGATAGGGAAAAAAATTTTGGGGAAAAAAGCTTCAACAATTGGAATAATATTCAATAAAAATTTTTTATTGAACAGCACAATTTTTTTTACGGGGGGAAAAAAATTTTTTTAAAAAGCTAAGAACCGAGGTGTGACACTGTTTACATTTATTTTTCCCGTCCCCAAAAAGGAAAAATTTTGGGGGTTTTTGGGGGAAAAGGGGTTTTGGGGGAAAAAAATGAAAACTCATGTTCCCAGAGTATCGAAAAGTTTTGAAAGTATTGAGAAAAATGTGAAATAAAAAAAGTTGGTTTGGCTGGGTTCCAAGTAAAGGGGTTTTTTTTTTGGGCCCCTTTTAAAAAAAAATATGACACCCCTGTTAAATGAAAAAATCTCATTGCTCAAAAAAAACGGGGGGGGGAATGGGGAGAGTGTTCTGAATCCTGCAAAACGTTTCAGAACCGGGGAAAATTTTTTACTGGAATTTTTAAATTTTGGAAAGTATCCCCAAAAAACTGTGAAAGGTTTGGATTGACTGTCAAGTGCTAATAAAGTTGAAGTGGGTGGTATATTTTTTAAAAAAAAGGGTTTTTTTTTCCAAATTAGAATTCACAATTTAAAAAGTTGGGACCCTGGAAGGAGAGGCCCCCAAATTTTTGGAAAAATTCCCCAAAAAAAACCCAGGTTTTAAATTAAAAAAGTGCTTAAAAAAATCGGGGGAAAAAATGAATAAAGGCCTTTAAAAACTGTAAAAAAAATTGGGGTTTTGACAAGGAAATGGGGGTTTAAACCCCCCATGAAAAACCCCCTTTTTGGGATGGGGGTTAAAATTTTTTTTTTCAGGGACAAATTTTTTTGGGGGGTTTTGAAAGAAGCTGGTTTGGCCATTAAAAACCCGGGGGGGGATGAGGGCACCAAAAAGGGGTTTTTGGGGCCACGGGGCAGGCTTAATTGATTCCAGGTTTATAATGATTTGGCCAGGGGACCAGGTTTGGGGGTGATACGTCATCAGATTAGTTTTGGGGGGTTTGGGTTTTGAGAATTGGGGGGGCCGGGGTTTTTGGGGGTTTTTGGTTTTTTATAAGGTTTTTTTGGGGAGGGGAGCGTTCAGGTCAGGTGTGGGGTTGGTTTTTTTGGGTTTGGGTTAAAAGGGTTAGGGGGCGGCTGACGGTCACAGGGGGAGTAATGTTGGTAAAATTTCCCCAAAAAAAAGGCTTTTAATCAATGGACAATTTGGTGTTGTTGCACTTTTTAAAATTTTTTTTGGGGGCCAGACTAGGGGGAAAAAAATTTTGAAATGTGCTTCACAAAAAACGGAAAAAAATATTCCCCAAAAAACTGAAAAATTTTAACAGCCAATTTTGTCATGGGTAAAAATTTTTTTAAAAGCTTTTTAAAAAAGTGTGACACCCGTTTACATTTTTTTTTTCCGTCAAAAGGAGTTGGGTTTTGTTTTCAGGAAAAGGTTTTGGAAACATGGAAAAAAAACCCCCTTTTCCCAGAGCTATCGAACAGTTGAAAGTATTGGGGAAAAAAAATGAAATAAAAATGTTAGTTAGGCTAGGGTTCCAAGTAATGTTTTTCTGTGCCCTTTTTTTAAAAAAAACCGGGGTTTTGGGGGGCCCGTGGGTTTTTTAAGAAAAAAATCATTTTTCAAAAACAAAAGGGGCCAGGGGGGGAAAGGCCCCGAGTTTCTTTTTAAATGCTGGGGGAAAAAGTTTAAGAAAACCCCCCAAATCTCTACTGAATTTTAAATACTGAGAATTTGTATCCCCCAAAGGGGGTGTAAAAAGGGGGGGGTTGATTGTCAAGTGGGGGTAAGTTGAAAGTTTCTGGTATATTTTTTAAAAAAAGGGGTTTTTTTTCCAAATTAGAATTCACAAGAAAAAAAAAATTTTAGGGGCCCCGGGGAGAGGGGACTCCCCCAAAAACCCGGGAAAATTTTTTAATGAAAACCCAGGTTTTTTAAAAAATTTAAAAAAAATGCTTTTAAACACTTTGGGGAAAAAGTGAATAAAGGGGGCCTTTTAAAAACTGGAACACATTGTTTCCTGACAAAAGGAAAAACGTGTTAAAGAAAAAAAAACCGAGTTGGATATGGTTACCCCCTTTTTTTTTTCCCCGGGGGGAAAAAAATTGGCTATTTTGAAAAAAGCCTGGTTTTGGCCCCTTAAAAACCCCGGGGTGATGACCCTACCAAGGGGGGGGGGGCCCCCTTTGGGGGGGGGTTTAAAATTTTTTTAAAGGGGGTAATGATTTGGCCAGGGGGCCAGCTGGGAGTTGGGGTTT
Organism: Cnephaeus nilssonii; assembly: GCA_030846915.1. Lineage (NCBI taxonomy): Eukaryota > Metazoa > Chordata > Mammalia > Chiroptera > Vespertilionidae > Cnephaeus > Cnephaeus nilssonii. Next base: position 9,811 of record JAULJE010000147.1, read on the forward strand.
TTGTCATCCAGGGGTTTTTTTTGGTATTAGGGTTAGAGAAATTTTGGGGGTCTTTTTCATTTTAGGGTTACGATAAAGGGGTTTTTTTCCCCCGGGGGGGGGTTTTAGGCCCCGGGGGTGGGGGGGGTTTAGGGTTTGGGTTAGGGGGGTTAGGGACAGGGGGGTTTTTGGGACAGTTTAGTAAAAAATTTGGGTATTTTAGAATGAATGGCTTCAATATTTTGGGGGGAATTTTTGGGTGTGTTGCACTCAGAACTTAGACTTTTCCCGGGGGAGGGAAAATATTTAGAAAAGGGCTTTTTACAATAGGAATACAAAATTCCAATAGACTGAAAAATCTGACAGCACAATTTTGGGGGCTGGGAAAATCTTGTTCAAAGCTGAGAACCCCCTGTGCCCCTGTTTACCCTTTATTTTTCCCCTCAAAAGGAGTTGGGGGGTTTTCGGGGGAAAAAAGGGTTTTTTGGGGGGAAAAATGAAAAAAAAATTTTCCTAGAGCTATCGAACGTATTAAAAAAATTTTTAGAACAAATAAAAAATAAAAAAGTTGGTTAAAAGGGAGGGGGTTTTCCCCCTTTTAAAAATTTTTTTTTTTCCGTTAAAAAAAAAGGGAGACACCCCTGTTAAAAAGAAAAAAATTTTTATTTTCTCAAAACAAACAGACCAGGGGAATGGCAGAGTGTCTCAGAAAATCTGCAATTCGTTTTTTAACCCCAACATCTTACTGAATTTTTTTTAAAAAATGAGGGGAAATTTTTTTTCCCCAAAAAAGGTGGTTTTAAAAATTTTTATTTGATGTCAAGTGGTAAAAATGTTGAAAGTGTGGGGTTTTTTTTTAAAAAAAAGGGTTTTTTACCAAATTAGAAAATTTTTTAAAAAGGGGAAAAAAAATTTGGGCACTGGAGGGAAAAGGGGGGCTCCCCAAAAAGGGAAATTCCCAATGTTTTAAAACCCCCGGGTTTAAAATCTAAGAAAAAAACTTCAAACACTCGGGGGGAAAAAGTGAAAAAAAGGGCCTTAATATCTGGGAACACATTGTTTCCTGCAAGGAAACGAGTTTCCCAAAGGGGAAAATTGAACCGAGTTGGATACTGGGGGTTTTTTTTATTTTTCAGGGACAATTTAGTTGGGTTTTTTTTAAAAAGCCTGGTTTGGCCATTAAACGGATGTGATGACGTCCCAAGGGTTTTTGGGGGCCCCCCGGGCAGGCTTAATGTTTTCCCGGGGGTAATGATTTGGCCCCCCGGGGCCAGCTGGGGGTGATGACGTCATCGAGATTGTTCTGGTATTAGGGTTAAAAGAATTGGGGCTCTGTTTTATGCTTTGGGTTAGGAAAAAAGGGTTTTGGGGGGGGTAGGTTTTAGGCCAGGGGTGGGGTAGGTTTTTGGGTTTGGGTTAGAGGGTTAGGGGGCAGGGGGGACGGTCAAAAGTTTTTGTTTTAAAAATTTGGGTAATTTTTAATGATATGGGGGCTTCCAAAAAAACTTTTGGGGGAAATTTTGGGGTGTAGCACTCAGAAAATTACGATCCAGGGTAGGGAAAATTTAGAAAAAGTTTCTTTTTACCCCAAATTTTTTAATACTTTTTCCCCAAAAAATGAATATCTGAATCCACCCCAATTTTTTTACTGGGGAAATTTTTTTAAACAAACTGAAAAAAAGGTTTTTTGACACTGTTTACATTTATTTTTTTTTGTAAAAGGAGTTGGAGGTTTTTTAGGAAAAGGGGTTTTTTTGGGGAAAAAATGAAAAACTTTTTTTTTTCCCAGAGCTTTTTCGAACAGTATGAAAGTATTGAGAAAAAATATGAAAAAAAAATGTTTTTTTTTGGCTAGGGTTCCAAAAAAATGTTTTTTTTTTGCCTTTAAAAAGCCCGGTATGGGCCCCCCGTGTTAAAAAGGGAAAAAAACATTGCCCCCAAAAAAAAAAGGGCCCGGGGAATGGCAGAGGTTTAGAAAAAACTGGAATACGTTTCAGAAAAACCCCAAAAATTTTACTGAATTTTAAAATACTGAGAAAAATTTTTTTTCCCAAAACGCTGTGAAAGGTAGGATAGTTTTTCAAATGGTTTAAAATTGTTTAAAGTTTCTGGGGGAATTTGTAAAAAAAGGGGTTTTTTTTCCAAATTTGAATTTTTCCAAAGGGGAAAAAGGGGGGAGACACTTGGGGGAAAAAAGAGGGGCTCCAACTCGGGGGAAAAATTAAAATGTTAAAAACCCCCGGGTTTAAATTTTTCTAAAAAAAACTGTTAAAAAACTCGGGAATACGTGGAAAAAAAGGGCCTTAATATCTGTTTTTTAAAACCCCAAAATTTTTTTCCCGACAAGGAAAAAAACGGGGTTCAAAGAAAAATTTTTAAACCGGGGTTGGATACTGGTTACAAAAATTTAAAATTTTTTGGGGCAATGAGTTGGCCCTTTTTTTTAAAAGCCTTTTTAGGCCATTAAACCGGATGTGTGACCCTTCCCCAAAAAAGGGGGGGGGGCCCCCTGGGGGAGGCTTAATTGTCCAGGTGTTAAAAAAAATTTTGGGCCCGGGGACCCCCCCGGGGGGGGTGACGTCAAAAAAGATTAGTTTGGTATTAGGGTTTTTAAAAAAATTTGGGGGTTGTTCATGGTTTTTTGGGTTTGGATAAGGGTTTTTTGGGGGGGGTAGCGTTCAGGTTTTTGGGGTGGGCTAGGTTTAGGGTTGGGTTTTTTGGGGGTTTTTTGGGCAGGGTTTCGGTCACAGTGTAGTAATGTTGGCTATTCACAAAGGGGAAAAAAACTTCAATCACTGGGGGGAAAATTTTGGGGGGTTTGCACTCAGAATTACGACTCCAGGGGGAGGGAAATATTTAGAAATGTGTTCACCAAATAGGAATACATATTCCAATAGAAAAAAATATTTTTAAAAACACAATTTTTTTTTTCCCGGGAAAAAAAAGTTTTTAAAAGCTGAGAACCCAGTGTGGGCACTGTTTAATTTTTTTTCCCCTCAAAAGGAGTTGGGGGTTTTCGGGGGGAAAGGTTTTTTTGGGGGAAAAAAATGAAAACTTTGTTCCTAGAGCTATCGAAAAAATGAAAAATATTGGGGGAAAAAAATGTGAAAAAAAATGTTGGTTAGGCTAGGGTTCCAAGTAATGTTTTAATTTTTCCTTTTAAAAAAACCGGTAGGGGGCCCCTGTTTTAAAAAAAAAATTTATTGCCCCCAAAAAAACAGACCAGGGGAATGGCCCCTGGGCTTAGAATCCTGCAAAAAAGTTTTTTTAACCCGGGAAAAAACCCATGGGGAAATTTTTTTAAAAAATGAGAAAATTTTTTTCCAAAGGGGGTGTGAAGGAAAAGGTAGGATGGGTGTCAAGTGGTAATAATGTTGAAAAATGCTGGTAAAATTTTTTAAAAAAAGGGTTTTTTTTCCAAAAAATTTTTAAATTTCCCCCAAAAAAAAAACTTTTGGGGCAAATGGAAGAGAGAGTCTCCCCAATCGGGAAATTTTTCCCCAAAAAAAAACCCAGGTTAATATCTAAGAAAGTGCTTCAAACCTTTGGGGGAAAATGAATAAAGGGGCCCTTTTTTTCTGTAAAAAAATTGGTTTTCCCCCGGGGGAAAAAATCGTTTTCAAAGAATAGAACCGAAATTGGTACTTTTGGGTTTTTTTTTTATTCCGGGGGGGAAAAAAAATTGGCGATTTTGAAAGAAGCCCGGGGTTTTTCCATTTAAAAAAGGTTTTGATGGGCGTCACCAAAAAGGGGGGGGGGGCCCGTGGGCAGGGTTAATTGATCCCAGGGATAATGATTCGGCCCGGGGGGGGAGCTGGGGGGGGGGTGATGTCATGAGATTAGTTCTGGTTTTGGGTTAGAGAATTGGGGCTCTGTTTTTGGTTAGGGTTAGGATAAAAGGGTTTTTTTCTAGGTAGCGTTCAGGTTTGGTGTGGGCTAGGTTTGGGTTTGGGGGTTTTTGGGTTTTTTGGGCAGGGTTATGGTCACAGTTTAGTAATGTTTTGGTATTCACAAAGGGGAAAAAAACTTCAATCATGGCAATTTGGTGGGTAGCACTCAGAATTCCCCCCCCCAGGGGGAGGGAAATTTTTTGAAGTGGCTTCCCCCCAATAGGAAAAATATTCCAATAGAATGAAAATCTGAACGCACAATTTTGTCCCCCGGGAAAAATTTTTTTAAACAGCTGAGAAACCCCCCTGTGACACTGTTTACAATTTTTTTTTTTTCCCCTCAAAAAAGGGAAAAAGGGTTTTTTTTGGGGGGAAAAGGGGTTTTGTGAAACACTGAAAAAAATCTGTTCCTAGAGCTATCGAACAGTATGAAAGTATTGAGAAAAAATGTGAAATAAAAATGTTGGTTAGGCTGGGGGTTTCCCCAAAAAAAATTTTTTCTGTGCCTTTTAAAAAAAAAGGGGAAAAAACCCCCCCTGTTTAAAATGAAAAGTTCATTTTCTCAAAAAAAAAAGACCAAAAGGGGGGAAAAACGGGGTGTTTTTTGAACTCCTGCAATACGTTTTTTTAACCGAAAAATCTCTACTGAATTTTGAAAAAAATGAGAAAAATTTTTTTCCAAAGCTCTGTGAAAGGGGGTTTTCTGGCAATGGGTAAAAATGTTTTTAAATGCTGGTAAATTTTTTTAAAAAAGGGTTTTTTTACCAAATTAGGGGAATTTTCCCCCAAAGAAAAAAAAATTGGGGCACTGGAAAAGAAAAGTTCCAACTGGGAAATTTTTCCCTTTTTTAAAAACCCCCGGGTTTAATTTTTTAAAAAAAGTGCTTCAAAAACTAGGGGGAAATTGTGAATAAAGGGCCCCTTTAAAAAATTTAAAAACATTGGGTTTTTTTAAAGGAAAAACGTGTTCAAAGAACATAGAAACCCCGGGGTTGGGGGAAATGGTTACATTTTATTCCGGGGGGGAAAGAGTTGGGCGATTTTGAAAGAAAACCCGGTTAAGGGGGGCCCCCAAACCCCGGGGGGTGATGACGTCCCAAGGGGGAGGGGGCCCCGTGGGGAGGCTTTAAAATTTTTTTCCCCGGTGATAATTTTTTTTGGCCAGGGGGGGAGCTGGGAGTGATGATGGGCATCGAGGATTTGTTCGGTATTAGGGTTTTTTGAATTGGGGTCGTTTTTTGGTTTTTTTTTTTGGATTAAAAGGGTTTTTTTTAGGGGAGCGTTTTGGCCAGGTTTTGGGGTAGGTTTAGGGTTTGGGGTTTTTGGGTTAGGGGACAGGGTTTGGTTTTACAGTTTAGTAAATTTTTTGGGTATTCACAATGAAAAGAGCTTAATTTTTTGGGGGCAATTTTTGGGGGGTAGCACTCAGAACTTACGACTCCAGACTAGGGAAAATATTAGAAAAAATTTTCTTCACACAATAGGGGGAAAAAATTTTTTCCCAAAAGGGGCTTTAATATCTGAACAGCACAATTTTGTCACTGGGAAAAAATTTTTTCAAACAGCTGAGAAACCCAAAAATTTTTACACTGTTTACATTTATTTTTCCCCCCAAAAGGAGTTGGGTTTTTTGGGAAAAAAAGGTTTTTGGGGGAAACACTGAAAAACTCATTTTTTCCCCCAGCTATGGAACAGTATGAAAGTATTTTTAACATTAAAAAAAAATGTTGATTAGGTAGGGGGCCCGGTAATGTTTTACTGTGCCTTTTTAAAAAAAAAGGTATGACACCCCTGTTAAAATGAAAAGTCTCCCCTTGCTCAAAAAAAAAAGACCCCGGGGGAAAAACAGGTGTCTCTGAAAACCTTGCTTTCGTTTCAGAACCCGAAACATCTCTACTGAATTTTGAAATTTCTGAGGGAAAATTTTTTTCCAAAGCGTGTGGGGAAAAGGGGGTAGCTGTCAAGTGTAAAAAATTTTTGGGGAAAAAACTGGTATATTTTTAAAAAAAAGGGTTTTTTTTTCCAAATTTTGAATTAACCCCAAAAAAAAAAAAATTTGGGGCAAAGGAAAAGGGGGGAGACTCCAACTCGGGAAATTTTTCCCCAAATTTTTAAAACCCAGGTTAATATCTAAAAAAGTGCTTCAAACACTCGGAATACATGAATTTTAAAGGGGTTTTTAAAACGGGAAAAAACATTTTCCTGCAAAAGGGAAAAAATGTTCAAAAAAAATAGAACCGAGGGGTTTGGGGGTTTGGTTTTTTTTATTATTCGGGACAAAGAGTTTTGGGGGTTTGAAAAAAGCCTGGTTTTTGGGCCCCCAAACGGATGTGATGACGTCCCAAGGTTGAGGGGGGGCCCCCTTTGGGCAGGCTTAATTGATTTCCAGGTGATAATGATTTGGGGGCCCCCGGGGGGAGCTGGGAGTGTGACGTCATCGAGATTAGTTTGGGGATTAGGGTTTTTTAAAATTTTGGGGTCTGTTCTTTTTTTTGGGGGGTTTTTAAAAGGGTTTTTTGGGGGGTAGCGTTTTTGGTCACGTGTTTTGGGGGGGGTTTAGGGTTTGGGTTAGGGGTTAGGGACAGGCTTAAAAATTTTTCAGTTTTTTGTAAAGTGGCTATTCACAATGAATGAGCTTCAATCAATGGGGCAATTTGGTGTGTAGCCTCAGAACTTACGACTCCAGATAGGGAAAAAAATTTTGAAATGGCTTCACAAAATTTTCGAAATACATTTTTCCCTTTGATCGAAAATTTTTAAAAAGCAAAAATTTTTTTAAATGGGTAAATTGATTAACAGCTGAGAGCGAGGGGGTGACACTGTTTACATTTATTTTTCCCTTTTAAAAGGATTTTGGGGGTTTTAGGAAAAGGTTTTGGAAACACTAAAAAAAATCTTTTTTTCCCAGGCATCGAACAGTTTAAAAAATTTTTAGAACATTTGAAATAAAAATGTTTTTTTGGCTAGGGTTCCAAGTAATTTTTTAAAATTTTTTCCTTTAAAAAGCCGGTATGACCCCCCTTTTAAAAAAAGAAAAGTCTCTTTTGGGGTCAAAACAACAGAAAGGGGAATGGCAGAGGTGTCTCTAAAAAAAGCTGGAATCGTTTCAAAAAACCCCGAAAAAACCCCCACGGGGAAATTTTTAAAATACTGAAAAATTTTTACCCAAAAACGCTGTGAAAGGTAGGATAAATTGTCAAGTGGTAATAATTTTTTAAAGTTTCTGGTATATTTGTAAAAAGGTTTTTTTTCCAAATTAAAAAATTCCCCAATAAAAAAATTTAGACACGGGGATGGAGAGACCCCCCAAATGGGAAAAATTTCCCCCAAAGATAACCTAGGTTAATATCTAAGAAACTGCTTCAAAACTCGGAAAGGGGAAATTTTAAAAGGGCCCCTTTTTATCTGTAACACATTGTTTCCTCCAAAAGGGAAAAAAAGGGGGTTTAAAAAAAAATGAACCGAGGTTTTGGGGGTGGTTACATTTATTAATTTTGGGCAATGGTTGGCTATTTTGAAAAAGCCTGGTTAGGGCCTTTTTAAAACCCGGGGGGGGGGTTGGGGGGTCACCCCAAGGGGGGGGGGGGCCCGGGGGGCAGGGGTTAATTGATCCCAGGTGTTAATGATTTTTGGGCCCCCGGGGCCCGTTGGGGTTGGGGGGGGTCATCGAGATTAGTTTGGTATTGGGGGGAGAGAATTGGGGCTCTGTTCAAGGTTAGGGTTAGGGGGGAAAAAGGTTTTTTGGGGGGGGTAGCGTTCAGGCTCAGGGGGTGGGCTAGGGTTTTGGGTTTGGGTTAGGTGATAGGGACAGGGTTACGGTCCAGTGTAGTAATGGGGCTAAAAATTTTTAATGAATGAACTTCAAAAAAAACTCGCAAATTTTGGGGGGGTAGCACTCAGAAATTAAAAAAAGCCAGGGCTAGGGGGAAAAATTTTTTAAAAGTGCTTCTCACAATAGGAAATTTTTTATTTTCCCAAAATTTTTTGAATATCTGAAAAGCACAATTTTGTCATGGGGGAAAATTTTTTTTTAAACCCGCTTTTTAAGCGGTTTGACATGTTTTTTTTTTTTTCCCGTCAAAAGGAGTTGGCGTTTTCCGGGGAAAAATTTTTTTGGGGGAAAAACTGAAAAATCATTTTCCCCAGGCTATCGAAAAAATATGAAAAATATTTTTAAAAAATTTTTGGGAAAAAAAAATGTTGGTTAGGTAGGGTTTTTTCCCCCTAAAAATTTTTTGTGCCTTTAAAAAGCCAGTTTTTCCCCCCCTTTTAAAAAAAAAAAAAAATCATTGCCCCAAAACAAAAAAGGGCCAGGGGGGGAAAAAAAGATGTCTCTAGAAATCCTGGGAAAAACGGGGTTTTTAACCGGAAAATTTTTTAAAAAAAAATTTTTAAATAATGAGAATTTGTATCCAAAACGCTGTGAAAGGTTTGGGGGGGACTGTCAGGTTTGGGAAATTTTTTTGAAAGTGGGGGGGGATATTTGTTAAAAAAAAAAAGGTTTTTTTTTTTTTTTCCCAAAATTTGAATTTCCCCAAAAAAAAAAACTTGAGGGGGCTGGAAGGGGAGGACTCCAAAAAGGGGAAAAATTTTTAATGAAAAACTAGGGTAATATCTAAGAAAGTTTTTTAAAACACTTTTTAATACGGAATAAAGGGCCCTTTTAAAAACTGGGGGCCCCTTTTTTCCCCCCAAGGAAAAAAATGTTAAAGAACATAGAACCGAGTTGGGGTTTCTGGTTCATTTTTATTCCGGGAAAAAGATTGGCGATTTTTTTAAAATGCCTGGTTAGGGGCCCCCAAACCGGATGTGTTTACGTCACCAAGGGGGAAAAGGGGGCCCCCTGGGCAGGTTAATTGATCCCCGGTTTATAATGATTTGGCCAGGGGGGCCAGCTGGGAGTGTGAGTCATCGGATTAGTTTGGTATTAGGGGGTTTTTGAATTGGGGCTCGTTCTGGTTTGGGTTAGGATAAGGTTTTGGGCTTTGGTAGCGTTCGGCTCAGGTGTGAAAAAGGGGGGGTTTAGGGGTTTTTGGGGGGTTTAAAAGGGGTTTTTGGGCCCCCGGGAAAAAGGTCACAGTTTTTGGGGGAAAAATTTGGGCCTTTTTTACAATTTTTAAAGAGGGTTCAAAAAAATGGACCAAATTTTTGGGGGGTTTTTACTCAGAACTTAGATTTTCCCCCCTAGGGAAAAATTTAGAAAGGGGCTTCACACAATAGGAATAATATTTTCCCCCCAAAAAATTTAAAATTGAAAAAAGCACAATTTTTTTCATGGGGGAAAAAATTTTTCAAACCGTGAGGGAAAACCCCCTGTGACAAAGGGGTTTTTTTTTATTTTTCCCGTCAAAGGAAAAAGGGGTTTTCGGGAAAAAAAGGTTTTTTTTGGTTTAAAAAAATGGAAAAACTTTATGTTCCTAGAGCTATCGAACAGTTTGAAAGTATGAGAACAATTTTTGGAAAAAAAATTTTTTGGGTTTTTGGGGGGGGTTCCAAAAAAAAAGTTTTACTGTGCCCTTTTTAAAAAACCGGGGGTTTACCCGTTTTTTAAAAAGAAAAGTCTCAATTTTTTTAAAACAACAGGGGGGGGGAAGGCAGAGTGTCTCTAGAACTCCTGCAATACGTTTCAGAACCCGAACATCTCTACTGAATTTTGAAATTTCTGGAAAATTTTTTTCCAAAAAGGGGTTTTGAAAAAGGGGGGGGTAGCTGTTTAAGTGGTAATAATGTTGAAAATGTGGGGGATTTGTAAAAAAAAAGGGTTTTTTTTCCAAATTAGAATTCCCAATGAAAAAAGCTTGAGACACTGGAAAAGGGGGGTCTCCCCAAAAAGGGAAAAAATTCCCCAAAAAAAAACCCCAGGTTAAATCTAAGGGGAAAAAACTTCAAAAAAACTAGGAATACGTGAATAAAAAGGGGGCCCCCAAATCTGTAACCCCCATTGTTTCCTGACCCGGAAATCGTTTTCAAAGAAAAATAGAACCGAGTTGGAAAACGGTTTTTAAATTTTTTTTTCCCCGGGGGGAAAGGTTGGCGATTTTGAAAAGGGGAAACCCCCTTAGGCCATTTTAAACCCCGGGGGGGGATGACGTCACCAAGGGGGGGGGGCCCCGTGGGGGAAAAGGGGGAAAATTTTTTCCCAGGTGATAATTTTTTTTGGCCCCCCGGGGGCCGCTGGGAGTGATGATTTTCATCGAGATTAGTTCTGGGATTAGGGGGTTTTTGAAAGGGGGGGGTTTTTTGGGGGTTTTTGGGTTTTTAAAAAAGGGTTTTTTTTCTAGGTAGCGTTTAGGCTCAGGGGGGGGGGTAGGTTTGGGGGTTTGGGGGTTTGAGGGTTAGGGACAGGGTTTTGGTCACAGTTTAGTTTTAAAAATTTGGTATTCACAAATGAATGAGCTTCAATCAAAAAAAACAAATTTTGGGGGGTTTTTTGCACTCAGAACTTGGAAAAACCCGGGGGAGGGAAAATTTTGGAAAAATTTTTGGGTTTACACAAGGAAAAAATATTCCAATAGGAAAGAATATTGAAAAAGCACAATTTTGTCACTGGGAAATTTTTTTTCAAAAAGTGAGAACCGGGGGTGTGACACCCGTTTCATTTATTTTTCCCCTCAAAAGGAGTTGGCGTTTTTTGGGGGAAAAGGTTTTTTTTGGGGGAAAAAAATGAAAAAAAAATTTTTTCCCAAAAATATCGAAAAAGTATGAAAAAGTTTGAGAACACTGTGAAATAAAAATTTTTGGTTAGGCTAGGGTTCCCCAAAAAAAGTTTTCTGTGCCTTTAAAAAAACCGGTTGACACCCGTGTTAAAATGAAAAGTCTCATTTTTTTTAAAAAAAAAAGACCAGGGGAATGGGGGAGTGGGGGTTTGAATCCTGCAATACGTTTCCCGAAAACCCCAACATCTCCCACTTTTTTTTTGAAAAAAGGGGGAATTTTTTTCCCCAAAAACTGTGAAAGGTAGGATAGACTGTCAAGTTTTGGGGGTTTGTTGAAAATGCTGGTATTTTTGTTAAAAAAAAGGGTTTGGGTTTTTTTTTCCAAATTTTTTAAAATTTTTAATGAAAAAATTGAGAAAAATGGAAGAGAGGTTTTCCCCCAAAAAGGGGAAAAATTTCCCCCCAATGATAACCCAGGTTAAAAAACTAAGAAAGTGCCTTTTTAAACAAAAAAAGGGAAATTTTTTGAAAAAGGGCCTTTAAAAAACTGTAAAAAAATTTTTTTGACAAGGGGAAAAAATTGTTCCCCAAAGGAAAAAAAGGAAAACCCCCTTGGATACTGGTTACAATTTTTTTATTCCCCCGGGGGGAAAGAGGGGTTTGGGGGTTTTGAAAAAAAAGCCTGGGGGTTTTTCCATTAAACCGGAGTGATGACCCCCCAAAACCAAAAGGGGGGGGGGGCCCCGGGGCAGGCTTAATTGACCCAGGGGGTAATGATTCGGCCAGGGGGGCCAGCTGGGGGTGATGAGGGCATCGAGATTTTTTTTTGGATTAGGGTTAGAGAAAAATTGGGGGGGTCTGTTTTTTGGGGTTTTTGGGTTTGGATAAAAGGGTTTTTTTCAGGTAGCGTTCAGGCTCAGGGGGGGGGCTTGGTTTTTTTGGGTTTTGGGTTTGAGGGTTAGGGGGGGGGTTATGGCCCTCACAGTTTAGTAAAGTTGGCCCATTCACAATGAAAAAAACTTAAACACTGGGGCAATTTGGTGTTTTAGCATCAGGGGAAAAACGACTCCAGACTAGGGAAAATTTGAGAAGTGTTTCTTACACAATAGGAAATTTCATATTCCCCCAATTTTTCTGAATTTTTTGAACAGCACAATTTTGGGGGCTGGGGGGAAAAAAATTTTTCAAACAGCTGAGAACCCCCGGGGGGCACTTTTTTCATTTATTTTTCCCCCTCAAAAAAAGGGGGTTTGGGCCCCTTTTGGGGGAAAAAAATTTTTTGAAACACTGAAAAAAATCATTTTTTCCTAGAGCTATGGAACAGTATGGAAAATATTTAGAAACCCCTTTTTAAATAAAAATGTTGATTAGGGGTAGGGTTCCAGGTAATTTTTTTACTTTTTCCTTAAAAAAACCGGTATGACACCCGTGTTAAAATGGGGAAAAAAAACATTGCTCAAAAAAAAAGGGGGAGGGGGGAAAAACCCGAGTTCCCCTAGAAAAAACCCGCTTTTCGTTTCAGAACCCCAAAAATTCTATGGGGAAATTTTTTTAAAATGAAGAATTTGTATCCCCAAAAAACTTTTGAAAGGGGGGGATTTTTTGTCAAGTGTAATAATGTTTAAAGTGCTGGGGGTTTTTTTTGTAAAAAAGGTTGTTTTACCAAAATTTAAATTTACAATGGAAAAAACTTTTGGGAAAAAGGGGAAAAGAGAACTCCCCAAAAAGGGGAAATTTTTAATTTTTAAACCCCCGGTTTTTAAAAACTAAAAAAAGGCTTAAAAAACTCGGAAAATGAATTTAAAAAGGGGCCCCTTAAAAATTTTTTAACAAAAATTTTTTTTCCCGACAAGGAATTGGGTTTTTCAACGAAAAAAAGAAACCCAGTTGGATACTGGTTTAAAAATTTTTTTTCAGGGAAATGAGTTGGGGGGATTTGAAAAAAGCCTGGTTTTTGGGCCCCCCAAAAAGGGGGGGATGACGTCACCAAGGGGGTTTTTGGGGACGGGGGGCAGGGTTAATTGATTCCCGGTGATAATGATTTGGGGCCCGGGGAAACCCGTTGGGGGGGATGACGTCATCGAGTTAGTTTGGGGTTTTTTGGGTTTGAGAATTTGGGGGTCTGTTCATGTTAGGGTTTTGGATAAGGTTTTTTTGGGGGGGGTAGCGTTTTTTGGCTCCGTGGGGGGGTAGGTTTTTTTGGGTTTTGGGGTTTGGGGTTTTTGGGGGGGCCCTTTCGGTCACAGTGTAGTTTGTTGGCTATTCACAATGGGGAAAAAAACTTTTAATCAATGGACAAAAATTTTGGGTTTTAGCACTCAGAACTTACGGGGGCCAGGAAAAAGGGGGAAAAAATTTTGAAAAATTTTTCTTCACACAATCGAAATACATTTCCCCAAAAAACTGAAATCTGAACGCCCCCAAATTTTTGGGAAAAAGGGGAAAAATTTTTTTAAAAAAACTGAGAAGCGGTGTGCACTTTTTTACCTTTATTTTTTTCCCCCCCCAAAAGGGGTTGGGGGGTTTTTTTAAAAGGTTTTTAGGGGAAACCCCCAAAAAAACCCTTTTTTCCCCCAGTATCGAACAGATGAAAAAATATTGAGAAACTATGAAATAAAAAAAATTTGTTAGGCTAGGGGGTTTTTGTAAAAATTTTTTTGGGTTTTTTTTAAAAAAACCGGTATGACACCCGTGTTTTTAAAAATTTTTAAAATTTTTATTTTCTCAAAACAAAAAAACCAGGGGAAAAAACGAGTGTTTTTTTGAAAATGCTTTTGGGAAAAAGTTTCAAGAACCCCAACATCTCTACTGAAAAATTTTTTTAAAAACTGAGAAAATTTTTTTCCAAAAAACTGTGGGGAAAAGGGGGGGGGGAAAAAATTGTCAAGTGGTAATTTTAAAAATTTTAAAAAAATTTTTGGGATAAATTTTTAAAAAAAGGTTTTTTTTACCAAATTAGAAAAATTTTTAATGAAAAAGCTTTTAGGGGGTGGAAGAGAGGACTCCAACCCCCGGGAAATTCACAAAAAAAAACCTAGGGGTTTTTTCTAAGAAAAATGCTTCAAAAACTCGGAAATTTTTTGGGGAAAAAAAGGGCCCCCTTTTTTCTGTAACACATTGTTTCCTGCAAGGAAATCGTTTTTTAAAGAAAAATTTTTAACCCAAAAAGGGGGGTGGTTAATTTATTATTCTGGGACCCCAAAAAAATTGGGCCCCCTTTTTAAAGGGGCCTGTTAGGCCATTAAACCGGAAAGTGATGACGTCAACCCCAAAGGGGGGGGGGCCCGGTTGGGGGGGGGTTAAAATTTTTTCCCCCCTGGGTAATGATTTGGCCAGGGGGGGAGCTTGGAGTGATGACGTCATCGAGTTTAGTTCTGGTTTTAGGGTTAGAGAATTGGGGGGGGTGTTTTAAGGTTTTTTGGGTTTGGTATAAGGTTTTGGGCCCAAAAGGGGGGGGTTCAGGCTCAGGTGGGGCTAGGTTTAGGGGTTTGGGTTTGAGTGATAGGGACAGGGGGTTTTTGGGCAAAAGTGTTGTATTGTTGGCTATTACAATGAATGAACTTTTAAAAAATCGCAATTTGGGTGTAGCACTCAGAACTTACGGGGGGGAGATAGGGAAATTTTTTAGAAATGTGCTTACACAATAGGGGAAAAAATTAAACCCCAAAAAACTGGGGAATTTTTTGAAAAAACACAATTTTTGTTTACTGGGGGGAAAAAATTTTTAAAAAGTGAGAAGGGTGGACCAAAGTTTACATTTTTTTTTTTCCCGTCAAAAGGAGTTGGCGTTTTTTTCCCGGGAAAAAAAGTTTTGGGTTTAAAAAAACCTTTTTAAAAAAAAATTTTTTTCCCCCAGCTATCGAAACCCCCATGGGGAAAAAAAATTTAGAAAAAACTTTTGAAATAAAAATGTTGGTTTAGGCTAGGGTTCCCGGTAATGTTTTCTGTGCCTTTAAAAAAAAAAGTATGACCCCGTTTTAAAAGAAAAAAAACCAAATTTTTACTCAAAACAACAAAACCCCCGGGGAAAGGGGGAGGGTCTCTAGAAAATCCCGGAATACGTTTCAGGGAAAACCCGGGGGGTCTCTTTCTAAATTTTGGGAAAAACTGAGAATTTTTTTCCAAAGCGCTGTGAAAAAGGGGGGGTTTTAAATGTAGGTGGTAATAATGTTTTTTAAATTTTTTTTGGGTATATTTTTAAAAAAGGGGTTTTTTTTTTCCCCAAAAATTTTTAAATTTACAATGAAAAAGCTTGAGACATGGAAAAGGGGGGGACTCCCCCAAAAAGGGAAAAATTTTTAATGTTTTAAACCCCCGGGTTTAATTTAAAAAAAAAAAGTTCTTCAAACACTAGGAAAAAAGGTGAATTTTAAAGGGGGGCCCCTTTTTTTCTGGAAAACATTGGTTTTTCCCCCCAAGGAAATTTGTGTTCAAAGAACCTAGAACCCCGGGGTTTGGGGGCTGGTTCCCCCTTTTTAATTTCCCCGGGGGGAAATTTTTTTGGCGAATTTTTAAAAAAAACCTGGTTAGGCCAAATTTTAAACCCCGGGGGGGGATGGGCGTCCCCCAAGGGGGAGGGGCCCCCCCTGGGCAGGGTTTTAAATTTTTTTCCCCCCTGATTTTAAAAAAATTTTGGGCCCGGGGACCAGCTGGGGTGATTTTTTCAACGAGTTAGTTCGGTAATTTTTGGGTTTTGGGGAAAAATTTGGGGGGGGTTTTTCATGGTTAGGGTTAGGTTTTAAGGGTTTTTTTGGGGGGGGTAGCTTTTAGGCAGGTGTGGGAGGGGTTTTGGGGTTTGGGGGGTTTTTTGGGGGTTTTTTGGCAGGGTTACGGGGTTTCCCCCGTTTATAATGTTGGTATTCACAATGAATGAGCCCTTTAAAATTTTTTGGACCAAAATTTTGGGGGGGTTTTGCACTCAGAAAAAACCCATCCAGACTAGGGAAAAAAATTTTGAAATGTGCTTCACCAATAGGAAAACATTTTCCAATAGCTGGGTTTTTTTTAACAGCAAAAAATTTTTTCATGGGAAATCTTGTTCAAAAAAGTGAAAAACCCGAGTGTGAAATGTTTACTTTTTTTTTTTCCCTTTTAAAGGATTTTTGGGGTTTTTGGGGGGGGAAAAAAAGGGTTTTGGGGAATTTGAAAAAATGAAAAAACTCATTTTCCCCGGGGGCTTTTTGAAAAAGTTGAAAGTTTTGGGGAAAACTATGGAAAAAAAAATTTTGGGTTTTTGGGTGGGTTCCGGTAATGTTTTCTGTCCCTTTTTAAAAAAAAACCCGGTTTTTGGGGCCCCCCTTTTTTAAATGAAAGGGGCTCATTGCTCAAAAAAACGCCCCGGGGGAATTTTGGGAGGGTGTTTTTTGAACTCCTGCAATACTTTTCCCCGAACCCGAACATCTCTACTAAATTTTTTTTAAAAAACTGAAAATTTTTTATCCAAAGCGTGTGAAAGGTAGGGGGGGTTTTTAAGTGCTTAAAAAAATTTAAAAAATGCTGGGTATATTTGTAAAAAAGGTTGTTTTCCCAAAATTTTTGAATTCACAATAAAAAAATTGGGACACTGGAAGAAAAGAGACTCCAAATCGGGAAATTTACAATGATAACCTAGGTTTTTTTCTAAAAAAAATGGGGAAGCTACACTGACACTCTCCCCCCCCCAAAAAGGGAAAATTTCAACTAAAATACAAAAATTTTTTGGGAAAAAAAATTGAAGACTTGTTGGGGGAGAACTTGATAACCAAGGACATAAGTGGAGGACCCCATAGGGGGCAGCATTGACGGGGGGCCCCGGGTTTTTCCCCCCCGGGGTGGGGCTCACCCCGGGGGCCTTGCCAAACTTGCAAGGGAAAAAGGGGGATTTTATTGGGGGGCCTGACTTTCCCGGACAACTGCAAACACTGAAAAAATGCGAGCCAAAAAACCCCCAAAACCGGTCCCCTATCGGCCCCAAACATTTGGGGGGGTTTTTTTAAAGGAAACCCCCTTTTTTGTACCCCCGGAAAAAGGGGGGAAAAATTTGCCTGAAATAAAAGGGGGGGTTTTTTTAATTTTCCCCCGGGGGGGGGGGGGGAAACGCCGCGAGCAGCGGGACCCCCCCGGGAACCCCGGGAGGTTTTTTGCCTAGAAAAACCAGCGGCGTGGGCTGCCCGGTGATCCTTTAATGTGGAAGGGGGGGGTCTGAGTTGAAATGAAGTGTCCCCTTAAAAAACAATCATTTTAAAACTGACGAGGAGGATCAGGGCTAAGAATTTTCAATGGAGTGCGGGCTCCCCCTTTTTTTTGGCGCCCCCGAAAACCCCCCTTTTTCCCCACATTGGGGTCTTTCCGACTCTTTTTTTTTTTTTAGCCCCCAAAAAAAGGGGGAAAAACCCAGGTGGAAAAACCCTGAAAAAACTTTCAGGGGAAGTTGTTTTTTTTTTTTAAACCTGGGGAACAAAAAGGGGGGGGTGTGACCATAGGAGAGGGGAGCTTGAGGCACCCCCACCCCCACAAAAAAGGGGGGGGAGTGCCTAGAGGGGAAAAAAAAAAAAAAATTTTGAGAGGCCCGAAGTTTTTTTGGGAAAAAAATGCCACCCCGGGGGTGAAAAAGCTAATTGTTTTGGGGGTAATCAAAAATAAATTTCGAGAAATTAAGAC
Source organism: Cnephaeus nilssonii (assembly GCA_030846915.1). Taxonomy (NCBI): domain Eukaryota; kingdom Metazoa; phylum Chordata; class Mammalia; order Chiroptera; family Vespertilionidae; genus Cnephaeus; species Cnephaeus nilssonii. The sequence goes on from JAULJE010000147.1 coordinate 26,975, forward strand.
TTTTGGCCCCGGGGGAAAAAGCCCGGATTGGCTTACAACACGGAAAGGGGCTGAGGAACGAAGCTGAAAAAAAAAATTTTTTGCCCCGACTGGGAAAAAAGGCATACCAAAACAGAAAAAAAGAGGGGGAATTTTTTGGGCAGCCGCTTTGCACATTTTAGTTTCCCATTTTTTAATTTTTTTAAAATTTTTTTTTTCAATTTTTTTTTTTTAAATTTTTTTTTTCTAATTTTTTTTTTTTTTATTTTTTTCATCTTTACTTAAGAAAAAAAAAAATTTTTTTTCCCTTTTTTTCCCCCATTTTAACCTTTTTAATTATTACATTTTTATTTTCAATCGCATTATTATTGTATTTTTTTTTTTTTTTTTTTTTAAATGTCATTAAAATTTTCTCTTTTTTTTTTTTTTTGGGAAAATTTTTTTTCCCACATTCTATTTGATCTTTTCCCCCTTTTTTTCCCATTCCAAAAATAACATTTTGCCCCCCCCTTCCTCTACCTTTTTTTCCCCCTTAAAAAAAAAATTTTTTTTTTTTTGGGGGCCTTTTTTTTTTTGTTTGTTTTTTTGTTGATTGGGTTTTTTTATGCTTTTTTTTTTATGAGATTTTTTTTATTATTTTTTTTTTTTTTTTTTGGTTGGGGTTTTTTTGTTTGCTTTGTTTTGGTTTTTTTTTTATTACTTTTGTTTTTTTTCTTGCCTCACTTTTTTTTAAAAATTGCTGTTTTTTGTTGGTTTTTTAAAATTTCCCCCCTCGGGGGGTTTTTTTGGGAAAATTTTTTTGGGGGGTTTTTTTTGGGTTTTTTTTAGTGGAGTTTAAAACCCCTTTTTTTAAAAGTTTGTTCCCCTTTTCTTCTTAGTTTGTTCTTGCCTCTCTTTAATCATTTTTTTTTCTTTTTTTTTACTGCTCTTTTTCCCAAGTTTTGATTTTACACTCTTTTTTTTTTTTTTTTTCTTTCTTTTTATCTCCCCCTTCCACCCCTTTTCCTAATTTGGCTTTCTTGGTGGTTACCTTTATTGGAGGTTTTTTAAAATCGTGAATACAATTCGGTTTTGTGCCTTGTGTGTTGTGCCCGGTTGTGGTTTTATTTTGTACCTTTAAATCAACGCCAGAGAGAACTATATAACCAAAACATCCGGGAAGAGAGACCATGGGGAAAAAAAAGAATTAGCCCCCCCAGGAAAGAGAACAGGCATCACCAGAAAAAAGGAAATAAACGAAAAATAGAGGCAAACAACCTATCGAGAAAGAATTCAGAGAAATGGGCAAAAAAGGGGGCTGAAAAAAGGGTGGAAAACAAATTCGACCCAAAATGGGGTAAAAAACCAAAAGGAAATGAAGAAGAAAACCCAAAAAGAAATGAAAAAAACATCGCTGCGAAAAACTCAATAGAAAGCTCAAAGAACAGAAAAGCAAACCGCAAAGGGACTAAAACATGAAAAAAATCCCCAATTAAACAGCTTTTTAAACAAAAATTAAAAGAAGGGGAGACCAAAGGGGAATTTGGGGTAAACACAAAAACAAAAAACATAAAAAATGGTTCCCAGAAGGAAAAAACAAGAAAAAACCTGTTAGAAGAAATAATAACAGAAAACTCCTTGATATAGGGAAGAAAAAACTCACACAAATCCAAGAAGCTCACAGAGTTCCAAGCAAAATGAACCCAAAAGACCGCGCCAAGGCACATTATAATTAAGTTGGCAAACACCAACGACAAGTAAGAATCTTAAAAGGGGCCCAGAGAGAGACAGACAGTTACATACAAAGGAACCCCTTCGACTGCAATGATTTCTCAACAGAAACTCATCAAGCCAAAAAGGGAATTGGAATGAAATTTTAAAAAGTCATGCAAAGGAAGGGTCTCAATCCAAGAATACTGTACCCAGCAAGGCTATCAATCAAATTTGAAGGTGAAATCAGGAGCTTCACAGACAAAAAAGGGCTAAGGGAGTTTATGACCACCAAACCAGCAATGAAAGAAATGCTAAAGGGTCGCTGTAAAGAAAGAAAGAAAGAAAGAAAGAAAGAAAGAAAGAAAGAAAGAAAGAAAGAAAGAAAAAAAAATAGGAAGCAAAGAAGGAACACGGGGGTATAGAATAAAAATGGTGAAAAAATTAAGTCCCTATCAATAATAACTTTAAATGTAAATGGATTGAATGCCCCAATCAAAAGACACAGGGTAACAGATTGGATAAGAAAAAAAAAACCCATATATCTGCTGTCTACAGGAAACCCACCTCAAAAAAAAGGACGCATAAGACTGAGGGGTAAAGGGATGGAAAAAGGTTTTCCAGGCGAATGGAAATGAAAAAAAAGCTGGGGTAGCAATACTTATATCTGACAAATTAGATCTCAAAGTGAAGACATAACAAGAGATAATGAAGCCACTTATAATACTAAAAGGGAAATCCAACAAGAAGAAATAAATCTGGTAAACATATATGCACCCAACACAGGAGCACCAAGATACATTAAAAAAAATCCTGGAAGATATCAAAGGAGGATTGACAGCAATACAATTATAGTAGGAGACTTCAAAACCCCACTATCACCATTGGAAAATCCTCTAAACAAAAATCAGCAAAAAAACATCAATCCTAAATGACTCACTAGACCAGATGGAAAATTAATCGACATCTTCAGAACTTTCATCCCAAAGCCACAGAATATACATTCTTCTCAAGTGCACATGGGACATTTTCAAAGATAGACCCTATGTTAGGACTAGGCAAAGTCTCTCCAAATTCAAGAAGATAGAAATCATATCAAGCTTCTTTCGACCAAGTGGCATAAAACTGGAAATCAACTACAATAAAAACAACCCAAAGAAATCAAACACATGGAGACTAAACAGCATGCTATTAAACCATGACTGGGTTACCAAAGACATCAAGGAAGAAATAAAAAACATCATGGCAACAAATGACAAAGAAAACACAACAATCCAAAATCTATGGGACACAGCGAAAGCAGTCCTGAGAGGGAAGTTCATAGCTCTACAAGCCTACTGCAAAAAACAAGAAACAAGGGTAATAAATTACCTAACCAAACAACTCAAAGAGTTAGAGAGAGAGCAACAAGAAGCCCAGTGTAAGCAGAAGAAAGAAATAATAAAGATCAGAGCGGAGATAAACGACATAGAGACCAAAGAAAAAATACAAAAGATGAACAAAACCAAGAGCTGGTTCTTTGAAAAGATAAAAAAGATTGATGGCCCCCTAGCAGGGTCGCCAAGAAGCAAAGAGAGAGGACCCAAATAAACAAAATCAGAAATGAAAGGGTGAAATAACCAACAGACCCCGACGAAATACAAAGGATTGTTACAAAATACTACGAACAACTCTATTCCAACAAACTGGAAAACCTGGGGGAAATGGACATATTCCTAGACAAATACAACCTTCCAAAACTCAATCAGGGAAAAATCTAAACAGTCAATAGCCCCAATAACTATGGACGAAATTGAAGCAGTCATCAAAAAGCTTCGGCAAACAAAAGCCCGGGCCAGACGGTTCACAGGAGAGTTTTACCAAACTTTCAAGGAAGAACTAAAACCTATCCTCCTCAGACTATTCCCAAAAAAATTTAAGGAAGAACACTTCCAGGCTCCTTCTATGAACAGCATCACCCTAATACCAAAACCAGATAAAGACAACACAATGAAAGAGAAAATTTCAGACCAATATCCCTCATGAACATAGATGCCAAAATCCCCAACAAAATCCTAGCAAATCGGCTCCAGCAATTTCATCGAAAGATCATACATCATGACCAAGTAGGATTTATCCCAGGAATGCAAGGATGGTACAATATCCGCAAATCAATAAATGTGATACATCACATAAACAAATTGAGAGATAAAAATCACATAGTCATATCAATTGATGCAGAAAAAGCATTTGACAAAATCCAACACCCTTTCTTGATAAAAACTCTCAACAAGGGGGGAAATAGAAGGATCTACCTCAACATAATAAAAGCTATATATGATAAACCCACAGCAAACATCAACTCAATGGGCAAAAACTAAAACCATTTCCCTAAGAACAGGAACAAGACAGGGATGCCCACTCTCACCACCCCTGTTTGACATAGTACTGGAAGTATTAGCTACCGCAATTAGGCAAGAAGAAGAAATAAGAGGCATCCAAATTGGAAAAGAAGAAGTGAAGCTGTCCTTATTTGCAGATGACATGATATTGTACGTAAAAAACCCAAAAGATTCCATCAAAAAACTAATAGACTTAATAAATGAATTCGGCAATGTAGCGGGATACAAAATTAACGCCAAGAAATCTATGGCATTTCTATACACCAATAGTGAACTTAAAGAAAAAGAGACTAAAAAAAAAATCCCATTTTACCATCGCACCAAAAAAATTAAGATACCTAGGAATAAACTTAACTAAGGAGGTAAAAGACCTATACGCGGAAAACTACAGGACACTGAAAAAAGAGATAGAGGAGACGTAAACAGATGGAGGAACATACCATGTTCATGGATTGGTAGAATCAACATCATTAAAATGTCCATACTACACAAAGCAATCTACAGATTCAATGCACTCCCCATCAAAATACCAACAGCATATTTCACAGACCTAGAAAGAACTCTCCAAAAATTCATCTGGAATAAAAAAAGACCCCGAATACCCGCAGCAATCCTTAGAAAGAAGAAAAAAAGTAGGAGGGATCTCAATACCAGATTTCAAGCTGTATTACAAAGCCACTGTTCTCAAAACTGCCTGGTACTGGCACAAGAACAGACATATAGATCAATGGAACAGAATAGAGAATCCAGATATCGACCCAAACCACTACGCTCAATTAATATTTGACAAAGGAGGCATGAACATACAATGGAATCAAGACAGTCTCTTCAATAAATGGTGTTGGGAAAATTGGACACACACATGCAAAAAAATGAAACTAGATCACCAACTTACACCATACACAAAAATAAACTCAAAATGGATACAGGACTTAAACATAAGACGGGAAACCATAAAAATACTAGAGGAATCCACAGGCAACAAAATCTCAGACATATGCCAAAATAACTTTTTCACTGACACTGCCCCTAGGGCAATGGAAGCTAAAGAGAAAATTAACAAATGGGACTACATCAAAATAAAAAGCTTTTTTACAGCAAAAGAAACCATCAACAAAACAACAAGAAAGCCCACTGCATGGGAGAACATATTTGCAAATGCTAGCACTGATAAAGGTTTAATCTCCAACATCTACAGGCAGCTTATGCAACTTAATAAAAGGAAGATAAATGATCCAATAAAAAAATGGGCAACGGACCTAAACAGAATATTTTCAAAAGAAGACAGAAGGAAGGCCAAGAGACACATGAAAACATGCTCAAAGTCACTTATTATCCGAGAGATGCAAATCAAAACAACAATGAGGTACCATCTCACACCTGTCAGAATGGCTATCATCAACAAATCAACAAACGACAAGTGTTGGCGAGGATGCGGAGAAAAAGGAACCCTCGTGCACTGCTGGTGGGAATGCAGACTGGTGCAGCCACTGTGGAGAACAGTATGGAGTTTCCTCAAAAAACTGAAAATGGAACTCCCATTTGACCCAGTAATCCCACTCCTGGGAATATATCCAAAGAAACTAGAAACACAAATCAGAAAAGATATATGCACCCCCATATTCATAGCAGCACAATTTACAATAGCTAAGATTTGGAAACAGCCTAGGTGCCCGTCAACAGATGACTGGATCAGAAAACTGTGGTACATCTACACAATGGAATACTATGCTGCCATAAAAAAGAAGGAATTCTCATCATTTGCAGCAACCTGGATGGAATTGGAGAATATTATACTAAGTGAAATAAGCCAGTCAATGAAAGAAAAATACCACATGATCTAACTCATTTATGGATAATAAAGAACATTATAAACTGATGAACAAAAAGATAGTTACAGAGACATTAAGCAACAAATAGACTTTCAAATTACAGGGGGAAAGTTAGGGAGAGGGGGGGTAGATAAGAAATCAAACGAAGGACTTGTATGCATGCATATAAGCATAAACAATGGACGCAAAACTCTGGGGGGTGAGGGCATGTGTGGGGGGTGGGGTGGGGGGGGTAATGGTAAGATATGTACACATATAATACCTCAATAAAAAAAAAAAAGAAGGAAAAAAAATATCTAAGAAAGTGCTTCAAACATTAGGAATACGTGAATAAAGGGCCTTAATATCTGTAACACATTGTTTCCTGACAAGGAAATCGTGTTCAAACGAACATAGAACCGAGTTGGATACTGGTTACATTTATTATTCAGGGACAATGAGTTGGCGATTTTTGAAAGAAGCCTGGTTTGGCCATTAAACCGATGTGATGACGTCACCAAGGTGGAGGGGCCACGTGGGCAGGCTTAATTGATCCCAGGTGATAATGATTTGGCCAGGGGACCAGCTGGGAGTGATGAGGTCATCGAGATTAGTTCTGGTATTCGGGTTAGAGAATTGGGGCTCTGTTCATGGTTAGGGTTAGGATAAGGTTTTGGGCTAGGTAGCGTTCAGGCTCAGGTGTGGGGTAGGTTTAGGGTTTGGGTTAGAGGGTTAGGGACAGGCTTACGGTCACAGTGTAGTAATGTTGGCTATTCACAATGAATGAGCTTCAATCACTGGACAATTTGGTGTGTAGCACTCAGAACTTACGACTCCAGACTAGGGAAATATTTAGAAATGTGCTTCACACAATACGAATACATATTCCAATAGACTGAATATCTGAACAGCACAATTTTGTCACTGGGAAATCTTGTTCAAACAGCTGAGAAGCCGAGTGTGACACTGTTTACATTTATTTTTGCCGTCAAAAGAGTTGGCGTTTTCAGGAAAAGGTTTTGGTGAAACACTGAAAAAACTCATTTTCCTAGAGCTATCGAACAGTATGAAAGTATTGAGAACACTATGACATAAAAATGTTGGTTAGGCTAGGGTTCCAAGTAATGTTTTACTGTGCCTTTAAAAAGCCAGTATGAAACCCGTGTTAAAAATGAAAAGTCTCATTGCTCAAAACAACAGACCAGGGGAATGGCAGAGTGTCTCTAGAACTCCTGCAATACGTTTCAGAACCCGAACATCTCTACTGAATTTTGAAATACTGAGAAATTTGTATCCAAAGCGCTGTGAAAGGTAGGATAGACTGTCAAGTGGTAATAATGTTGAAAGTGCTGGTATATTTGTAAAAAAGGTTGTTTTACCAAATTAGAATTCACAATGAAAAAGCTTGAGACACTGGAAGAGAGAGACTCCAACTCGGGAAATTCACAATGAAAACCTAGGTTAATATCTAAGAAAGTGCTTCAAACACTAGGAATACGTGAATAAAGGGCCTTAATATCTGTAACACATTGTTTCCTAACAAGGAAATCGTGTTCAAAGAACATAGAACCGAGTTGGATACTGGTTACATTTATTATTCCGGGACAATGAGTTGGCCATTTTGAAAGAAGCCTGATTAGGCCATTAAACCGGATGTGATGACGTCACCAAGGGGGAGGGGCCACGTGGGCAGGCTTAATTGATCCCAGGTGATAATGATTTCGCCAGGGGACCAGCTGGGAGTGATGACGTCATCGAGATTAGTTCTGGTATTAGGGTTAGAGAATTGGGGCTCTGTTCAAGGTAGGGTTAGGATAAGGTTTTGGGCTAGGTAGTGTTCAGGCTCAGGTGTGGGCTAGGTTTAGGGTTTGGTTGAGTGATAGGGACAGGGTTATGGTCACAGTGTAGTAATTTTTGGCTATTCACAATGAATGAGCTTCAAACACTCGACAATTTGGTGTGTAGCACTCAGAACTTACGACTCCAGACTAGGGAAATATTTAGAAGTGTGCTTCACACAATAGGAATACATATTCCAATAGACTGAATATCTGAACAGCACAATTTTGTCACTGGGTAAATTGTTTTAAACAGCTGAGAAGCGAGTGTGACACTGTTTACATTTATTTTTCCCGTCAAAAGGAGTTGGAGTTTTCAGGAAAAGGTTTTGAGAAACACTGAAAAACTCATTTTCCTAGAGCTATCGAACAGTATGAAAGTATTGAGAACACTATGAAATAAAAATGTTAGTTAGGCTAGGGTTCCAAGTAATGTTTTACTGTGCCTTTAAAAGCCGGTATGACACCCGTGTTAAAATGAAAAGTCTCATTGCTCAAAACAACAGACCAGGGGAATGGCAGAGTGTCTCTAGAACTCCTGGAATACGTTTCAGAACCCGAACATCTCTACTGAATTTTAAAATACTGAGAATTTGTTTTCCAAAGCGATGTGAAAGGTAGGATAGACTGTCAAGTGGTAATAATGTTGAAAGTGCTGGTATATTTGTAAAAAAGGTTGTTTTAAACCCAAAATTTGAATACACAAAGAAAAAGCTTGAGACACTGGAAGAGAGAGACTCCCAACTCGGGAAATTCACAATGATAACCTAGGTTAATATCTAAGAAAGTGCTTCATACACTAGGAATACGTGAATAAAGGGCCTTAATATCTGTAACACATTGTTTCCTGACAAGGAAAAACGTGTTCAAAGAACATAGAACCGAGTTGGATACTGGTTAAAATTTATTATTCCGGGACAATGAGTTGACGATTTTGAAAGAAGCCTGGTTAGGCCATTAAACCGGATGTGATGACGTCACCAAGGGGAGGGGCCACGTGGGCAGGCTTAATTGGGTCCCAGGTGATAAGGATTTGTCCAGGGGACCACTGGGAGTGATGACCCTCATCGAGATTAGTTCTGGTATTAAGGTTAGAGAATTGGGGCTTTTGTTCATGGTTAGGGTTTTGGATAAAGTTTTGGGCTAGGTAGCTTTCAGGCTCAGGTGTGGGCTAGGTTTAGGTTTGGGTTAGAGTGATAGGGACAGGGTTACGGTCACAGTGTAGTAATGTTGGCTATTCACAATGAATGAACTTCAAACACTCGACAATTTGGTGTGTAGCGCTCAGAACTTACGACTCCAGACTAGGGAAATATTTAGAAATGTGCTTCACACAATAGGAATACATATTCCAATAGACTGAATATCTGAACAGCACAATTTTATCACTGGGAAATCTTGTTCAAACAGCTGAGAAGCGAGTGTGACACTGTTTACATTTATTTTTCCCGTCAAAAGGAGTTGGCGTTTTCGGGAAAAGGTTTTGGTGAAACACTGAAAAACTCATTTTCCTAGAGCTATCGAACAGTATGAAAGTATTGAGAACACTATGAAATAAAAATGTTAGTTAGGCTAGGGTTCCAAGTAATGTTTTACTGTTTCTTTAAAAAACCTGTATGACACCCGTGTGAAAATGAAAAGTCTCATTGCTCAAAACAACAGACCAGGGGAATGGCAGAGTGTCTCTAGAACTCCTGGAATACGTTTCAGAACCCGAACATCTCTACTGAATTTTAAAATACTGAGAATTTGTATCCAAAGCGCTGTGAAAGGTAGGATAGACTGTCAAGTGGTAATAATGTTGAAAGTGCTGGTATATTTGTAAAAAAGGTTGTTTTACCAAATTAGAATACACAATGAAAAAGCTTGAGACACTGGAAGAGAGAGTCTCCAACTCGGGAAATTCACAATGATAACCTAGGTTAATATCTAAGAAAGTGCTTCAAACACTAGGAATACGTGAATAAAGGGCCTTAATATCTGTAACACATTGTTTCCTGACAAGGAAATCGTGTTCAAAGAACATAGAACCGAGTTGGATACTGGTTACATTTATTATTCCGGGACAATGAGTTGACGATTTTGAAAGAAGCCTGGTTAGGCCATTAAACCGGATGTGATGACGTCACCAAGGGGGAGGGGCCACGTGGCAGGCTTAATTGATCCCAGGTGATAAGGATTTGTC
>JAULJE010000148.1:0-36795 GCA_030846915.1 Cnephaeus nilssonii
AACAGTATCCGATTCTGGACACACCTACATTCTCTGTCCTATGTTTAACTATGAGACTTTCATTTAACACGGTTTCATACAAGCTTTTAAATGGACATTAAAACATCTACTTGGACCCTGACATAAACTAAATGTTAATTCAAGTTTTTCAATCTTTACTTTGATACTATAAATGAGTCTTTTCAGGTTTACAAACCTTTTCCTTCGAAAACAATCCTTTTCGGAAAAATAATGTAAACAGTTTCACTGTTTCATTCATTGTAAACAAGATTACTCCAGTGAAAATTGTGCTCTTCCATATCCAAGCTATTTATTCATCTTTGTGTGAACACATTTCTAAAATTACCCTTATCTGAGTCCAATCTGAGTGCTACACACCAACTTGTCCATGAATTGAAGCTCTTCATTCAATAGCCATTCCACTACCGATGTCCTAAGCTCCTAACCTCCAACCAAACCCTATCTAGCCCACATCCTTTTAGCCTAACCGCTTCTTGCCCAAAACATTATCCTAATACCCTACCTAACAACCCATTCATGTAACCTAACACATTCTGTTCGGTAACTGTTACTAATAAGTCCCTTTGCCAAACTATTCCTGGTTGAACCTTTTAAGTATGAACCTGGTCATCCTCCTTCCCGGTGAGTCCTCTTCCGTTTAAGTCTTCGTTCTAATTCAATTGGCAAAACTCATTTTCCGAATATAATATTTCAACATTCCACTGACAGTTTTCTACTTTCACATTTTGAATACATTCCTTGTCAGAACAATTGTAAGATGTTAGGCCTTAATCACGTATTCCTGGTGTTTGAACACTTTCTAGTCATTAACCTGGTTTATTGAGATTTCCGTTGAACTCTCTCCAGGCTTTCAAGCATTAATCATTACTTGAACTGCTGAAAACATATCATTTTTCAATATTCATACTTACTATACTTAGGAAAGATTTTTCATTTCACAACTTTTGAAACGCAATCTTTTCAAAAATAAAGAAGTGTCACCGTTCATTTTCAAGATTTCCTGAGAATGCTCCTCGTTTTTTTGAATTGAATTCATTTACACACAAGTTCCTACGGTTTTTAAAGGCAGTAAACACACTTGGACCAGCTACAACATTATTAAGTTTTCATTGTACAACTTCTAACCTGGAATAATGTTTTTACCTTAACCAAACCTTTCCAACGCCGACCCTTGCGGGAAAAATAACTAAACAGCCCATTTCTCCTTTAACAGAATTTCGTGAGAAATTCTTCAGTCCCGTCATGGAATATTATTCAATTGTTAAGCACATTTCCAATATTCCCCTACCTGGGAGGTAATATCTGGTGCTAAACCAAATGTCCTGAAAACCAATCATTGTGAATACAAATTACCGTCAACCGTCCTGTTCTAACCCAACCCAACCGAAACCTAGCTCGTGTAGGACCCTACTAGCCCAAAGTATTTAAACCTTTCATGAACAGGCCCATTCTAATCAACCGAACTTTTCCTTGACTTCAACTCCGCTGTCCATTGGCAAACTTTTTTCAACTGGGATCAATTAAGCCTGCCCACGTGCCCCTCCCCTTGGTGAGGTCATCACATCGGTTTAATGGCCTAACCAGGCTCTTTCAAAATCGCCAACTCATTGTCCCGGAATAATAAATGTAACCAGTATCCAACTCGGTTCTATGTTCTTTGAACACGATTTCCTTGTCAGGAAACAATGTGTTACAGATATTAAGGACCTTTATTCACGTATTTCTAGTGTTTGAAACACTTTTTTAGATATTAACCTAGGTTATCATTGTGAATTTCCCGCGTTGGAGTCTCTCTCTTCCAGTCTCTCAAGCTTTTTCATCTGAATTCTAATTTGGTGAAACAACCTTTTTTACAAATATACCAGCACTTTCAACATTATTACCACTTGACAGTCTATCCTACCTTTCACAGCGCTTTGGATACAAATTCTCAGTATTTCAAAATTCAGTAGAGATGTTCGGGTTCTAAAACGTATTCCAGGAGTTCTAGAGAACACTCTGCCATTCCCTGGTCTGTTGTTTTGAGCATATGAGACTTTTCATTTTAACACAGGTGTCCTACCGGCTTTTCAAAGGCACATTAAAACATTACTTGGAACCCTAGCCTAACTAACATTTTTATTTCATAGTGTTCTCAATACTTTCATACTGTTCGATAGCTCTATGAAAATGAGTTTTTCAGTGTTTCACCAAAAACCTTTTCCAGAAAACGCCAACTCCTTTTGACGGGAAAAATAAATGTAAACAGAGTCAGACTCGCTTCTCAGCTGTTTGAACAAGATTTCCCAGTGACAAAATTGTGCTGTTCAGATATTCAGTCTATTGGAATATATATTCCTATTGTGTGAAGCACATTTCTAAATATTTCCCTAGTCTGGAGTCGTAAGTTCTGAGTGCTACACACCAAATTGTCCAGTGATTGAAGCTCATTCATTGTGAATAGCCAACATTACTACACTGTGACCATAACCCTGTCCCTAGCCCTCTAACCCAAACCCTAAACCTAGCCCACACCTGAGCCTGAACCCTACCTAGCCCAAAACCTTATCCTAACCCTGACCATGAACAGAGCCCCAATTCTCTAACCCTAATACCAGAACTAATCTCGATGACGTCATCACTCACAGCTGGTCCCCTGGCCAAATCATTATCACCTGGGATCAATTAAGCCTGACCACCTGGCCCCTCCCCCTTGGTGACGTCATCACATCCCGTTTAATGGCCTAACCAGGCTTCTTTCAAAATCACCAACTCATTGTCCCGGAATAATAAATGTAACCAGTATCCAACTCGGTTCTATGTTCTTTGAACAAGATTTCCATGTCAGGAAACAATGTGTTACAGATATTAAGGCCCTTTATTCACGTATTCCTGGTGTTTGAAGCACTTTCTTAGTTATTAACCTAGGTTATCATTGTGAATTTTCCGAGTTGGAGTCTCTCTCTTTCCAGTGTCTCAAGCTTTTTCATTGTGAATTCTAATTTGGTAAAACAACCTTTTTACAAATATACCAGCACTTTCAACATTATTACCACTTGACAGTCTATCCTACCTTTCACAGCGGTTTGAATACAAATTCTCAGTATTTCAAAATTCAGTAGAGATGTTCGGGATCTAAAACGTATTCCACGAGTTCTAGAGACACTCTGCCATTCCCCTGGTCTGTTGTTTTGAGCAATGAGACTTTTCATTTTAACACAGGTGTCGTACCGGCTTTTTAAAGGCACAGTAAAACATTACTTGGAACCCTAGCCTAACTAACATTTTTATTTCATAGTGTTCTCAATATTTTCATACTTTGCTATAGCTCTAGGAAAATGAGTTTTTCAGTGTTTCACCAAAACCTTTTCTCAAAAACGCCAACTCCTTTTGCCGGGAAAAATAAATGTAAACAGTGTCACACTCGGTTCTCAGCTGTTTGAACAAGATTTCCCAGTGAGAAAATTGTGCTGTTCAGATATTCAGTCTATTGGAATATGTATTCCAATTGTGTGAAGCACATTTCTAAATATTTCCCTAGTCTGGAGTCGTAAGTTCTGAGTGATACACACCAAATTGTCCAGTGATTGAAGCTCATTCATTGTGAATAGCCAACATTACTACACTGTGACTATAACCCTGTCCCTAACCCTCTAACCCAAACCCTAAACCTAGCCCAATCCTGCGCCGGAACCCTACCTAGCCCAAAACGTAATCCTAACCCTATCCATGAACAGAGCCCCAATTATCTAACCCTAATACCAGAACTTATCTCGATGACGTCATCACTCCAGCTGGTCCCCTGGCCAAATCATTATCACCTGGGATCAATTAAGCCTGCCCCGTGGCCCCTCCCCCTTGGTGAGGTCATCACATCTGGTTTAATGGCCTAACCAGGCCTCTTTAAAATCGCCAACTCATTGTCCCGGAATAATAAATGTAACCAGTATCCAACTCGGTTCTATGTTCTTTGAACACGATTTCCTTGTCAGGAAACAATGTGTTACAGATATTAAGGACCTTTATTCACGTATTTCTAGTGTTTGAAACACTTTTTAGATATTAACCTAGGTTATCATTGTGAAATTCCCGCGTTGGAGTCTCTCTCTTCCAGTCTCTCAAGCTTTTTCATTCTGAATTCTAATTTGGTGAAACAACCTTTTTTACAAATATACCAGCACTTTCAACATTATTACCACTTGAACTTCTATCCTAACTTTACAGCGTTTTGGATACAAATTGTCAGTATTTCAAAATTCAGTAGAGATGTCGGATTCTAAAACGTATTCCAGGAGTTCTGGACAGACTCTGCCATTCCTCTGGTCTGTTGTTTTGAGCTATGAGACTTTTCATTTTAACACGGATGTCATACCGCCTTTTCAAAGGCACATTAAAACATTACTTGGAACCCTAGCCTAACTAACATTTTTATTTCATAGTGTTCTCAATACTTTCATACTGTTCGATAGCTCTATGAAAATGAGTTTTTCAGTGTTTCACCAAAACCTTTTCCAGAAAACGCCAACTCCTTTTGACGGGAAAAATAAATGTAAACAGAGTCAGACTCGCTTCTCAGCTGTTTGAACAAGATTTCCCAGTGACAAAATTGTGCTGTTCAGATATTCAGTCTATTGGAATATATTCCTATTGTGTGAAGCACATTTCTAAATATTTCCCTAGTCTGGAGTCGTAAGTTCTGAGTGCTACACACCAAATTGTCCAGTGATTGAAGCTCATTCATTGTGAATAGCCAACATTACTACACTGTGACCGTAACCCTGTCCCTAGCCCTCTAACCCAAACCCTAAACCTAGCCCACACCTGAGCCTGAACCCTACCTAGCCCAAAACCTTATCCTAACCCTGACCATGAACAGAGCCCCAATTCTCTAACCCTAATACCAGAACTAATCTCGATGACGTCATCACTCACAGCTGGTCTCCTGGCCAAATCATTATCACCTGGGATCAATTAAGCCTGACCACCTGGCCCCTCCCCCTTGGTGACGTCATCACATCCCTTTAATGGCCTAACCAGGCTTCTTTCAAAATCACCATCTCATTGTCCCGGAATAATAAATGTAACCAGTATCCAACTCGGTTCTATGTTCTTTGAACAAGATTTCCATGTCAGGAAACAATGTGTTACAGATATTAAGGCCCTTTATTCACGTATTCCTGGTGTTTGAAGCACTTTCTTAGTTATTAACCTAGGTTATCATTGTGAATTTCCCGAGTTGGAGTCTCTCTCTTCCAGTGTCTCAAGCTTTTTCATTGTGAATTCTAATTTGGTAAAACAACCTTTTTACAAATATACCAGCACTTTCAACATTATTACCACTTGACAGTCTATCCTACCTTTCACAGCGGTTTTGAATACAAATTCTCAGTATTTCAAAATTCAGTAGAGATGTTCGGATCTAAAACGTATTCCACGAGTTCTAGAGACACTCTGCCATTCCCCTGGTCTGTTGTTTTGAGCAATGAGACTTTTCATTTTAACACAGGTGTCGTACCGGCTTTTTAAAGGCACAGTAAAACATTACTTGGAACCCTAGCCTAACTAACATTTTTATTTCATAGTGTTCTCAATATTTTCATACTTTGCTATAGCTCTAGGAAAATGAGTTTTTCAGTGTTTCACCAAAACCTTTTCTCAAAAACGCCAACTCCTTTTGCCGGGAAAAATAAATGTAAACAGTGTCACACTCGGTTCTCAGCTGTTTGAACAAGATTTCCCAGTGAGAAAATTGTGCTGTTCAGATATTCAGTCTATTGGAATATGTATTCCAATTGTGTGAAGCACATTTCTAAATATTTCCCTAGTCTGGAGTCGTAAGTTCTGAGTGCTACACACCAAATTGTCCAGTGATTGAAGCTCATTCATTGTGAATAGCCAACATTACTACACTGTGACTATAACCCTGTCCCTAACCCTCTAACCCAAACCCTAAACCTAGCCCACTCCTGCGCCGGAACCCTACCTAGCCCAAAACGTAATCCTAACCCTATCCATGAACAGAGCCCCAATTATCTAACCCTAATACCAGAACTTATCTCGATGACGTCATCACTCCCAGCTGGTCCCCTGGCCAAATCATTATCACCTGGGATCAATTAAGCCTGCCCACGTGGCCCCTCCCCCTTGGTGAGGTCATCACATCTGGTTTAATGGCCTAACCAGGCCTCTTTAAAAATCGCCAACTCATTGTCCCGGAATAATAAATGTAACCAGTATCCAACTCGGTTCTATGTTCTTTGAACAAGATTTCCATGTCAGGAAACAATGTGTTACAGATATTAAGGCCCTTTATTCACGTATTCCTGGTGTTTGAAGCACTTTCTTAGTTATTAACCTAGGTTATCATTGTGAATTTCCCGCGTTGGAGTCTCTCTCTTCCAGTCTCTCAAGCTTTTTCATTCTGAATTCTAATTTGGTGAAACAACCTTTTTTACAAATATACCAGCACTTTCAACATTATTACCACTTGAACTTCTATCCTAACTTTAACAGCGTTTTGGATACAAATTGTCAGTATTTCAAAATTCAGTAGAGATGTCGGGTTCTAAAACGTATTCCAGGAGTTCTGGACACACTCTGCCATTCCTCTGGTCTGTTGTTTTGAGCTATGAGACTTTTCATTTTAACACGGATGTCATACCGGCTTTTCAAAGGCACATTAAAACATTACTTGGAACCCTAGCATAACTAACATTTTTATTTCATAGTGTTCTCAATACTTTCATACTGTTCGATAGCTCTATGAAAATGAGTTTTTCAGTGTTTCACCAAAACCTTTTCCAGAAAACGCCAACTCCTTTTGACGGGAAAAATAAATGTAAACAGAGTCAGACTCGCTTCTCAGCTGTTTGAACAAGATTTCCCAGTGACAAAATTGTGCTGTTCAGATATTCAGTCTATTGGAATATATATTCCTATTGTGTGAAGCACATTTCTAAATATTTCCCTAGTCTGGAGTCGTAAGTTCTGAGTGCTACACACCAAATTGTCCAGTGATTGAAGCTCATTCATTGTGAATAGCCAACATTACTACACTGTGACCGTAACCCTGTCCCTAGCCCTCTAACCCAAACCCTAAACCTAGCCCACACCTGAGCCTGAACCCTACCTAGCCCAAAACCTTATCCTAACCCTGACCATGAACCGAGCCCCAATTATCTAACCCTAATACCAGAACTAATCTCGATGACGTCATCACTCACAGCTGGTCTCCTGGCCAAATCATTATCACCTGGGATCAATTAAGCCTGACCACCTGGCCCCTCCCCCTTGGTGACGTCATCACATCCCGTTTAATGGCCTAACCAGGCTTCTTTCAAAATCACCAACTCATTGTCCCGGAATAATAAATGTAACCAGTATCCAACTCGGTTCTATGTTCTTTGAACAAGATTTCCTTGTCAGGAAACAATGTGTTACAGATATTAAGGCCCTTTATTCACGTATTCCTGGTGTTTGAAGCACTTTCTTAGTTATTAACCTAGGTTATCATTGTGAATTTCCCGAGTTGGAGTCTCTCTCTTCCAGTGTCTCAAGCTTTTTCATTGTGAATTCTAATTTGGTAAAACAACCTTTTTACAAATATACCAGCACTTTCAACATTATTACCACTTGACAGTCTATCCTACCTTTCACAGCGCTTTGGATACAAATTCTCAGTATTTCAAAATTCAGTAGAGATGTTCGGGTTCTAAAACGTATTCCAGGAGTTCTAGAGACACTCTGCCATTCCCCTGGTCTGTTGTTTTGAGCAATGAGACTTTTCATTTTAACACGGGTGTCATACTGGCTTTTTAAAGGCACAGTAAAACATTACTTGGAACCCTAGCCTAACTAACATTTTTATTTCATAGTGTTCTCAATACTTTCATACTGTTAGATAGCTCTAGGAAAATGAGTTTTTCAGTGTTTCACCAAAACCTTTTCCCGAAAACGCCAACTCCTTTTGACGGGAAAAATAAATGTAAACAGTGTCACACTCGCTTCTCAGCTGTTTGAACAAGATTTCCCAGTGACAAAATTGTGCTGTTCAGATACTAAGTCTATTGGAATATGTATTCCTATTGTGTGAAGCACATTTCTAAATATCTCTCTAGTCTGGAGTCGTAAGTTCTGAGTGCTACACACCAAATTGTCCAGTGATTGAAGCTCATTCATTGTGAATAGCCAACATTACTACACTGTGACCGTAACCCTGTCCCTAACCTTCTAACCCAAACCCTAAACCTAGCCCACACCTGAGCCTGAACCCTACCTAGCCCAAAACCTTATCCTAACCCTAACCATGAACAGAGCCCCAATTCTCTAAACCTAATAGCAGAACTAATCTCGATGACGTCATCACTCCCAGCTGGTCCCCTGGCCAAATCATTATCACCTGGGATCAATTAAGCCTGCCCACGTGGCCCCTCCCCCTTGGTGACGTCATCACATCCAGTTTAATGGCCTAACCAGGCTTCTTTCAAAATCACCAACTCATTGTCCTGGAATAATAAATGTAACCAGTATCCAACTCGGTTCTATGTTCTTTGAACAAGATTTCCTTGTCAGGAAACAATGTGTTACAGATATTAAGGCCCTTTATTCACGTATTCCTGGTGTTTGAAGCACTTTCTTAGTTATTAACCTAGGTTATCATTGTGAATTTCCCGAGTTGGAGTCTCTCTCTTCCAGTGTCTCAAGCTTTTTCATTGTGAATTCTAATTTGGTAAAACAACCTTTTTACAAATATACCAGCACTTTCAACATTATTACCACTTGACAGTCTATCCTACCTTTCACAGCGCTTTGGATACAAATTCTCAGTATTTCAAAATTCAGTAGAGATATTCGGGTTATAAAACGTATTCCAGGAGTTCTGGAGACACCTCTGCCATTCCCCTGGTCTGTTGTTTTGAGCAATGAGACTTTTCATTTTAACACGGGTCATACTGGCTTTTTAAAGGCACAGTAAAACATTACTTGGAACCCTAGCTTAACTAACATTTTTATTTCATAGTGTTCTCAATACTTTCATACTGTTAGATAGCTCTAGGAAAATGAGTTTTTTCAGTGTTTCACCAAAACCTTTTCCCGAAAACGCCAACTCCTTTTGACGGGAAAAATAAATGTAAACAGTGTCACACTCGCTTCTCAGCTGTTTGAACAAGATTTCCCAGTGACAAAATTGTGCTGTTCAGATACTAAGTCTATTGGAATATGTATTCCTATTGTGTGAAGCACATTTCTAAATATCTCTCTAGTCTGGAGTCGTAAGTTCTGAGTGCTACACACCAAATTGTCCAGTGATTGAAGCTCATTCATTGTGAATAGCCAACATGACTACACTGTGACCGTAACCCTGTCCCTAACCCTCTAACCCAAACCCTAAACCTAGCCCACACCTGAGCCTGAACCCTACCTAGCCCAAAACCTTATCCTAACCCTAACCATGAACAGAGCCCCAATTCTCTAACCCTAATACCAGAACTAATCTCGATGACGTCATCACTCCCAGCTGGTCCCCTGGCCAAATCATTATCACCTGGGATCAATTAAGCCTGCCCACGTGGCCCCTCCCCCTTGGTGACGTTATCACATCCGGTTTAATGGCCTAACCAGGCTTCTTTCAAAATCGCCAACTGGAGAGAGAATAAAGATGGCGACCGGCTGGAAGGTAGGGAGAGAGTGCTAGTGAGGAACCCATAGAGGAAAGTGTAGACGTGTGTGGTGTGTGTGTGTGTGTGAGCTAGGGTCAGTTAGATTCTGCACGTCTTCCAAGGGGCTCCTTAACTGGGCAGTCCTAGACGGCGCAGCCCCGCGCACAAAGCGGACACTTCTCAGCGGCTGGAGCGGACGTGGAGACCATGCCATCTTGGGAAACAGAGCTGCCTGAGACGCGGATCCTGGCTACTGACACAAACCAGGACCCTGCAGCCACTGGGCACAGAGAACTGCTATCACAGCTTCAGACCAACAAACAAGAATCCAGACTTCTCAGCAGAATTCCGTGAGTCAAAGAGCCTACCCCACTCCCAGCAGGCGTGCGAGCGCCATAGTAACTGATAGACCCGCCCCTCCCCCAAGCTGCTGAGCGCTCACAGGCGCGCCGAGAGAGCAGTAACTGATAGACCCGCCCCTCGCCCAAGCTGCCGAGCTTTGCGCAGGGACGCGCTCCCCACTAGGGAATTTGGCGCGGCACGGGACAGAAGCAGCTCCTGGTCGGGGAAATCTGTCAGTGCGCACAGAGGGCTCCCCTTCGGGGAATTTGGCTTGCGGGTCACAGCGCCCCCTTCTGGGAATCTTAGGGCGTGCACAGAAGGGCTTCCCTTCAGGGAAGTTGGTGCGCAGGACGGACTCCGCCCCCCTTCCGGACTTTGGGAGAGTGCACCACAGAATCAGCTCACCTTCAGGATTTTAAGAATGTGCGCTCTAGCCGGTTTGGCTCAGTAGAGAGAGCACACACAGGACGCAGCTCCACTTCAGGGAATTTGGCACGCTGGACACAGCTGCCGGGGATCCCTGACTCACAGCGCATTCACACTAAGAGCCAGCGACCCCAATTGTTGGTGCATGCACACACAGGGACCCTGATTCTCAACGAGAAACCTCACAAGGCAACAGAGACTTTGACACTCGAGTCTTGGTGCAGACACAGGGAAACTCTGACTCCTGGCACATCCTAAGGATCTCATTTTCGGCGCATACCAACAGTGTGGTGCAGACAGGGCCCCTGATTCCAAGTGTGCACACGAGACCACACAGAACACTGGGGACACTGACCCTGGGCAAGTCTGGTTCCCACCAACCAAAGGCAGCCACACGTCCTAGTGTCAGAGCACTCCAGTGAAACTCGGGTGGAGCGAAGTCCCCACAGCACACGGCCCAGGTCCACACAAACGGAAACTTGAGCTTTCTGGTAATAGCCAGAATGGGGAAACGAAATATCTCACAGAGGAAAGAAAATGTGGAGTCGCCAAGAAAGGAAATTAGTGAAACTGAAGCTTGCAACATGACCGAAAAGGAGTTCAGAGTAATGGTCGTGGAATTTATACAACGGATGGATGAGAAAATCAACAACTTATGCAAGAATCAGGAAGAAATGAAGAGTGATATAGCTACAATCAAAAACACCATGGAAAGTTTCAACAGTAGACTACAAGAAGCAGAGGACCGAATTAGTGAGTTAGAAGATCAGGTACAGAAACAAGCTCAAGCTGAACAGCAATTGGAGAAAAAAATTAAAAAGCAGGAGGAAAGCCTAAGGGAGCTTTGGGACAACATGAAACGAAGTAACATGCGTATAATAGGGCTGCCAGAAGGACAAGAAGAGCAGCAGGGTTTAGAAAATCTATTTGAAGAAATAATGACAGAAATCTTCCCTGATATGGGAAAGGTAAAAGTTACGCAAGTAAAGAGAATCCCAAGCAGGATCAACCCCAAAAGACCCACACCAAGACATGTCATAATTTCAATGGCAAATATAAATGATAAAGAGAGAATCCTAAAGGCGGCAAGAGAGAGACAGAGAGTTACCTACAAAGGAACACCCATCAGATTGTCAAATGATTACTCATCAGAAACACAACAAGCTAGAAGTGAATGGAAGGAGGTATACAAAGTGTTGCAAAGCAAAGGACTGAATCCAAGAATACTATATCCAGCAAGACTATCAATCAAAATTGAAGGGGAAATCAGGAGCTTTGCAGACAAAAAAAGCCTCAGGGAGTTTATCACCACCAAACCAGCAATGCAAGAATTGCTAAAGGGAATACTGTAAAAAGAAGAAATAAACAGGTAAGAAGGAATACAGACACAAAAATAGATATGACTGCAAACAAATACCTTTCAGTAATAACTTTAAATGTAAACGGACTAAATGCTCCAATCAAAAGACATCGAGTAGCTGAATGGATAAAAAAACACGACCCATGTATATGCTGTCTACAAGAGACCCACCTCAGAACAAGAGACTCACACAGATTGAAAGTGAAGGGATGGAAAAATATCTTTCAGGCAAATGGAAATGAAAAAAAAGCAGGGTAGCAATACTTATATCTGACAAAATAGACCTCAAAGTAAATGCCATAACAAGAGATAAGAAAGGCCACTTCATAATACTAAAGGGAGAAATCCAACAAGAAGAAATAATTCTGGTAAACATATACGCTCCCAATATAGGAGCACCCAAATACATAAAAAAAACTCCTGGAGGATATCAAGGGAGAGATTAATAGCAATACAATCATAGTAGGAGACTTTAATACCCCACTATCACCACTGGACAAATCCTCTAAACAAAAAATCAGCAAAGAAACAGCAATCTTAAATGACTCACTAGACCAGATGGAATTAATTGACATCTTCAGAACATTTCACCCCAAAGCCACAGAATATACATTCTTCTCAAGTGCACATGGGTCATTTTCAAAGATAGACCATATGCTGGGTCACAGGCAAAATCTCTTCAAATTCAAGAAGATAGAAATTATATCAAGCATCTTCTCAGATCACAGTGGCATAAAACTGGAAATCAACTACAATAAATACAATCCAAAGAAATCAAACACATGGAGACTAAACAGCATGCTATTAAACAAGGACTGGGTCACCAGAGAGATCAAGGAAGGAATAAAAAACATCATGGCAACAAATGACAATGAAAACACAACAATCCAAAATCTATGGGACACAGCGAAAGCAGTCTTGAGAGGGAAGTTCATAGCTCTACAAGCCTATTGCAAAAAACAAGAAACAATGGTAACAAATTACTTAACCCTACAACTCAAAGAGCTAGAAAAAGCGCAGCAAGAAAAGCCCAGTGTAACCAGAAGGAAGGAAATAACAAAGATCAGAGCAGAGATAAATGACATAGAGACCAAAGAAACAATACATAAGATCAACAAAACCAAGAGCTGGTTCTTTGAAAGGATAAACAAGATTGATGGACCTCTAGCCAGGCTCACCAAGAAGCAAAGAGAGAGGACCCAAATAAACAAAATCAGAAATGAAAGAGGTGAAATAACAACAGACCCCGCTGAGATACAAAGGATTGTTACAAAATACTACGAACAACTCTATTCCAACAAACTGGACAACCTGGAGGAAATGGACATATTCCTAGAAAAATATAACCTTCCAAAAATCAATCAAGAAGAATCTAAACAGCTCAATAGGCCAATAACTATGGACGAAATTGAAGCAGTCATCAAAAAGCTTCCGGCAAACAAAAGCCCGGGGCCTGATGGCTTCACAGGAGAGTTTTACCAAACATTCAAGGAAGAACTAAAACCTATCCTCCTCAGACTATTCCAAAAAATTCAAGTGGAAGGAACACTTCCAAGCTCCTTCTATGAAGCCAGCATCACCCTAATACCAAAATCAGATAAAGACAACACAATGAAAGAGAATTACAGACCAATATCCCTCATGAACATAGATGCCAAAATCCTCAACAAAATTCTAGCAAATCGGCTCCAGCAGTACATCAGAAAGATCATACACCATGACCAAGTAGGATTTATCCCAGGAATGCAAGGATGGTACAATATCCGCAAATCAATAAACGTGATACATCACATAAACAAATTGAAAGATAAAAATCACATAGTCATATCAATTGATGCAGAAAAAGCATTTGACAAAATCCAACACCCTTTCTTGATAAAAACTCTCAACAAGGTGGGAATAGATGGCTCATACCTCAACATAATAAAAGCTATATATGATAAACCCACAGCAAACATCATACTCAATGGACAAAAACTAAAAACATTTCCCCTAAGAACAGGAACAAGACAGGGATGCCCACTCTCACCACTCCTGTTTGACATAGTACTCGAAGTATTAGCCATTGCAATTAGACAAGAAGAAGAAATAAAAGGCATCCAAATTGGAAAAGAACAAGTAAAGCTGTCTTTATTTGCAGACGACATGATATTGTACATAAAAAATCCGAAAGACTCCGTCAAAAAACTAATAGATTTAATAAATGAATTCGGCAATGTAGCAGGATACAAAATTAACGCCAAGAAATCTATGGCCTTTCTATACACCAATAGTGAACTTACAGACAGAGAGACTAAAAAGGCAATCCCATTTACCATCGCACCAAAAAAATTAAGATACCTAGGAATAAACTTAACTAAGGAGGTAAAAGACCTATACACGGAAAACTACAGGACACTGAAAAAAGAGATAGAGGAAGACGTAAACAGATGGAAGAACATACCATGTTCATGGATTGGTAGAATCAACATCATTAAAATGTCCATACTACCCAAAGCAATCTATAGATTCAATGCACTCCCCATTAAAATACCAACGGCATATTTCACAGACCTTGAAAGAACTCTCCAAAAATTCATCTGGAATAAAAAAAGACCCCGAATAGCCACAGCAATCCTGAGAAAGAAGAATAAAGTAGGAGGGATCTCAATACCAGATTTCAAGCTGTATTACAAAGCCACTGTTCTCAAAACAGCCTGGTACTGGCACAAGAACAGACATATAGATCAATGGAACAGAATAGAGAATCCAGATATCGACCCAAACCACTATGCTCAATTAATATTTGACAAAGGAGGCATGAACATACAATGGAATAAAGACAGTCTCTTCAATAAATGGTGCTGGGAAAATTGGACAGATACATGCAAAAAAATGAAGCTTGATCACCAACTTACACCATACACAAAAATAAACTCAAAATGGATACAGGACTTAAACATAAGACGGGAAACCATAAAAATACTAGAGCAATCCACAGGCAGCAAAATCTCAGACATATGCCAAAAGAAATTCTTCACTGACACTGCTCCTAGGGCAGTGGAAGCTAAAGAGAAAATTAACAAATGGGACTACATAAAAATAAAAAGCTTTTTCACAGCAAAAGAAACCATAAACAAAACAACAAGAAGGCCCACTACATGGGAGAACATATTTGCAAATGGCATCACTGATAAAGGTTTAAGATCCAACATCTACAGGCAGCTTATGCAACTTAATAAAAGGAAGATAAATGATCCAATAAAAAAATGGGCAACAGACCTAAATAGAATCTTTTCAAAAGAAGACAGAAGGAAGGCCAAGAGACACATGAAAACATGCTCAAAGTCACTTATTATCCGAGAGATGCAAATCAAAACAACAATGCGGTACCATCTTACACCTGTCAGAATGGCTATCATCAACAAATCAACAAACGACAAGTGTTGGCGAGGATGCGGAGAAAAAGGAACCCTCGTGCACTGCTGGTGGGAATGCAGATTGGTGCAGCCACTGTGGAGAACAGTATGGAGTTTCCTCAAAAAACTGAAAATGGAACTCCCATTTGACCCAGTAATCCCACTCCTGGGAATATATCCGAAGAAACTAGAAACACCAATCAGAAAGGATATATGCACCCCTATGTTCATAGCAGCACAATTCACCATAGCTAAGATTTGGAAACAGCCTAGGTGCCCGTCAGCAGATGACTGGATCAGAAAACTGTGGTACACCTACACAATGGAATACTATGCTGCCATAAAAAAGAAGGAATTCTCATCATTTGCAGCAACCTGGATGGAATTGGAGAGCATTATGTTAAGTGAAATAAGTCAGTCAATGAAAGAAAAATACCACATGATCTCACTCATTTATGGATAATAAAGAACATTATAAAATTGAACAAAAAGATAGATACAGAGACAGTAAAGCATCAAACAGACTGTCAAATTACAGGGGGAAGGTTAGGGAGAGATGGGGGAGATAAGAGATCAATCAAAGGACTTGTATGCATGCATATAAGAATAACCAATGGACGCAAAACTCTGGGGGGTGAGGGCATATATGGGAGTGGGGTGGGGGGGGGGCAATGGCAAGATATGTACACATATAATTCCTTAATAAAAAATAAAAAATAAATAAAAAAAATCGCCAACTCATTGTCCCGGAATAATAAATGTAACCAGTATCCAACTCGGTTCTATGTTCTTTGAACACGATTTCCTTGTCAGGAAACAATGTGTTACAGATATTAAGGCCCTTTATTCACGTATTCCTAGTGTTTGAAGCACTTTCTTAGATATTAACCTAGGTTATCAGTGTGAATTTCCCGAGTTGGAGTCTCTCTTTCAGTGTCTCAAGCTTTTTCATTGTGAATTCTAATTTGGTAAAACAACCTTTTTTACAAATATACCAGCACTTTCAACATTATTACCACTTGACAGTCTATCCTACCTTTCACAGCGCTTTGGATACAAATTCTCAGTATTTCAAAATTCAGTAGAGATGTTCGGGTTCTAAAACGTATTCCGGGAGTTCTAGAGACACTCTGCCATTCCCCTTGTCTGTTGTTTTGAGCAATGAGACTTTTCATTTTAACACGGCTGTCATACTGGCTTTTTAAATGCACAGTAAAACATTACTTGGAACACTAGCCTAACTAACATTTTTATTTCATAGTGTTCTCAATACTTTCATACTGTTCGATAGCTCTAGGAAAATGAGTTTTTCAGTGTTTCACCAAAACCTTTTCCCGAAAACGCCAACTCCTTTTGACGGGAAAAATAAATGTAAACAGTGTCACACTCGCTTTTCAGCTGTTTGAACAAGATTTCCCAGTGACAAAATTGTGCTGTTCAGATACTCAGTCTATTGGAATATGTATTCCTATTGTGTGAAGCACATTTCTAAATATTTCCATAGTCTGGAGGCATACGTTCTGAGTGCTACACACCAAATTGTCCAGTGATTGAAGCTCATTCATTGTGAATAGCCAACATTACTACACTGCGACGGTAACCCTGTCCCTAACCCTCTAACCCAAACCCTAAACCTAGCCCACACCTGAGCCTGAACCCTACCTAGCCCAAAACCTTATCCTAACCCTAACCATGAACAGAGCCCCAATTCTCTAACCCTAATACCAGAACTAATCTCAATGACATCATCACTCCCAGCTGGTCCCTTGGCCAAATCATTATCACCTGGGATCAATTAAGCCTGCCCACGTGGCCCCTCCCCCTTGGTGACGTCATCACATCCGGTTTAATGGCCTAACCAGGCTTCTTTCAAAATGGCCAACTCATTGTCCCGGAATAATAAATGTAACCAGTATCCAACTCGGTTCTATGTTCTTTGAACACGATTTCCTTGTCAGGAAACAATGTGTTACAGATATTAAGGCCCTTTATTCACGTATTTCTAGCGTTTGAAGCACTTTCTTAGATATTAACCTAGGTTATCAGTGTGAATTTCCCGAGTTGGAGTCTCTCTCTTCCAGTGTCTCAAGCTTTTTCATTGTGAATTCTAATTTGGTAAAACAACCTTTTTTACAAATATACCAGCACTTTCAACATTATTACCACTTGACAGTCTATCCTACCTTTCACAGCGCTTTGGATACAAATTCTCAGTATTTCAAAATTCAGTAGAGATGTTCGGGTTCTAAAACGTATTCCAGGAGTTCTAGAGATACTCTGCCATTCCCCTGGTCTGTTGTTTTGGGCAATGAGACTTTTCATTTTAACACGGGTGTCATACCGGCTTTTTAAAGGCACAGTAAAACATTACTTGGAACCCTAGCCTAACTAACCTTTTTATTTCATAGTGTTCTCAATACTTTCATTTTGTTCGATAGCTCTAGGAAAATGAGTTTTTCAGTGTTTCACCAAAACCTTTTTCCGAAAACGCCAACTCCTTTTGACGGGAAAAATAAATGTAAACAGTGTCACAGTCGCTTCTCAGCTGTGTGAACAAGATTTCCCAGTGACAAAATTGTGCTGTTCAGATACTCAGTCTATTGGAATATGTATTCCTATTGTGTGAAGCACATTTCTAAATATTTCCCTAGTCTGGAGTCGTAAGTTCTGAGTGCTACACACCAAATTGTCCAGTGATTGAAGCTCATTCATTGTGAAGAGCCAACATTACTACACTGTGACCATAACCCTGTCCCTAACCCTATAACCCAAACCCTAAACCTAGCCCACACCTGAGCCTGAACCCTACCTAGCCCAAAACCTTATTCTAACCCTAACCATGAACAGAGCCCCAATTCTCTAACCCTAATATCAGAACTAATCTCGATGACGTCATCACTCCCAGCTGGTCCCCTGGCCAAATCATTATCACCTGGGATCAATTAAGCCTGCCCACGTGGCCCCTCCCCCTTGGTGACGTCATCACATCCTGTTTAATGGCCTAACCAGGCTTCTTTCAAAATCGCCAACTCATTGTCCCGGAATAATAAATGTAACCAGTATCCAACTCGGTTCTATGTTCTTTGAAATGATTTCCTTGTCAGGAAACAATGTGTTACAGATATTAAGGCCCTTTATTCACGTATTCCTAGTGTTTGAAGCACTTTCTTAGATATTAACCTAGGTTATCATTGTGAATTGCCCGAGTTGGAGTCCTCTCTTTCCAGTGTCTCAAGATTTTTCATTGTGAATTCTAATTTGGTAAAACAACCTTTTTTACAAATATACCAGCACTTTCACCATTATTAACACTTGATAGTCTATCCTACCTTTCACAGCCCTTTGGATACAAATTCTCAGTTTTCAAAATTCAGTAGAGATGTTCGGGTTCTAAAACGTATTCCAGGAGTTCTAGAGACACTCTGCCATTCCCCTGGTCTGTTGTTTTGAGCAATGAGACTTTTCATTTTAACACGGGTGTCATACCGGCTTTTTAAAGGCACAGTAAAACATTACTTGGTATCCTAACCTAACTAACATTTTTATTTCATAGTGTTCTCAATACTTTCATACTGTTCGATAGCTCTAGGAAAATGAGTTTTTCAGTGTTTCACCAAAACCTTTTCCCGAAAACGCCAACTCCTTTTGACGGGAAAAATAAATGTAAAGAGTGTCACACTCGCTTCTCAGCTGTTTGAACAAGATTTCCAGTGACAAAATTGTGCTGTTCAGATACTCAGTCTATTGGAATATGTATTCCTATTGTGTGAAGCACATTTCTAAATATTTCCCTAGTCTGGAGGCGTACGTTCTGAGTGCTACACACCAAATTGTCCAGTGATTGAAGCTCATTCATTGTGAATAGCCAACATTACTACACTGCGAAGGTAACCCTGTCCCTAACCCTCTAACCCAAACCCAAAACCTAGCCCACACCTGAGCCGGAACCCTACCTAGCCCAAAACCTTATACTAACCCTAACCATGAACAGAGCCCAATTCTCTAACCCTAATACCAGAACTAATCTCAATGACGTCATCACTCCCAGCTGGTCCCCTGGCCAAATCATTATCACCTGGGATCAATTAAGCCTGCCCACGTGGCCCCTCCCCCTTGGTGACGTCATCACATCCGGTTTAATGGCCTAACCAGGCCTTCTTTCAAAATCGCCAACTCATTGTCCCGGAATAATAAATGTAACCAGTATCCAACTCGGTTCTATGTTCTTTGAACACGATTTCCTTGTCAGGAAACAATGTGTTACAGATATTAAGGCCCTTTATTCACGTATTCCTAGTGTTTGAAGCACTTTCTTAGATATTAACCTAGGTTATCATTGTGAATTTCCCGAGTTGGAGTCTCTCTCTTCCAGTGTCTCAAGCTTTTTCATTGTGAATTCTAATTTGGTAAAACAACCTTTTTTACAAATATACCAGCACTTTCAACATTATTACCACTTGACAGTCTATCCTACCTTTCACAGCGCTTTGGATACAAATTCTCAGTATTTCAAAATTCAGTAGAGATGTTCGGGTTCTAAAACGTATTCCAGGAGTTCTAGAGACACTCTGCCATTCCCCTGGTCTGTTGTTTTGAGCAATGAGACTTTTCATTTTAACACGGGTGTCATACCGGCTTTTTAAAGGCACAGTAAAACATTACTTGGAACCCTAGCCTGAACTAACATTTTTATTTCATAGTGTTCTCAATACTTTCATACTGTTCGATAGCTCTAGGAAAATGAGTTTTTCAGTGTTTCACCAAAACCTTTTCCCGAAAACGCCAACTCCTTTTGACGGGAAAAATAAATGTAAACAGTGTCACACTCGCTTCTCAGCTGTTTGAACAAGATTTCCCAGTGACAAAATTGTGCTGTTCAGATACTCAGTCTATTGGAATATGTATTCCTATTGTGTGAAGCACATTTCTAAATATTTCCCTAGTCTGGAGTCGTAAGTTCTGAGTGCTACACACCAAATTGTCCAGTGATTGAAGCTCATTCATTGTGAATAGCCAACATTACTACACTGTGACCGTAACCCTGTCCCTAACCCTCTAACCCAAACCCTAAACCTAGCCCACACCTGAGCCTGAACCCTACCTAGCCCAAAACCTTATCCTAACCCTAACCATGAACAGAGCCCCAATTCTCTAACCCTAATACCAGAACTAATCTCGATGACGTCATCACTCCCAGCTGGTCCCCTGGCCAAATCATTATCACCTGGGATCAATTAAGCCTGCCCACGTGGCCCCTCCCCCTTGGTGACGTCATCACATCCGGTTTAATGGCCTAACCAGGCTTCTTTCAAAATCGCCAACTCATTGTCCCGGAATAATAAATGTAACCAGTATCCAACTCGGTTCTATGTTCTTTGAACACGATTTCCTTGTCAGGAAACAATGTGTTACAGATATTAAGGCCCTTTATTCACGTATTCCTAGTGTTTGAAGCACTTTCTTAGATATTAACCTAGGTTATCATTGTGAATTTCCCGAGTTGGAGTCTCTCTCTTCCAGTGTCTCAAGCTTTTTCATTGTGAATTCTAATTTGGTAAAACAACCTTTTTTACAAATATACCAGCACTTTCAACATTATTACCACTTGACAGTCTATCCTACCTTTCACAGCGCTTTGGATACAAATTCTCAGTATTTCAAAATTCAGTAGAGATGTTCGGGTTCTAAAACGTATTCCAGGAGTTCTAGAGACACTCTGCCATTCCCCTGGTCTGTTGTTTTGAGCAATGAGACTTTTCATTTTAACACGGGTGTCATACCGGCTTTTTAAAGGCACAGTAAAACATTACTTGGAACCCTAGCCTAACTAACATTTTTATTTCATAGTGTTCTCAATACTTTCATACTGTTCGATAGCTCTAGGAAAATGAGTTTTTCAGTGTTTCACCAAAACCTTTTCCCGAAAACGCCAACTCCTTTTGACGGGAAAAATAAATGTAAACAGTGTCACACATCCTTCTCAGCTGTTTGAACAAGATTTCCCAGTGACAAAATTGTGCTGTTCAGATACTCAGTCTATTGGAATATGTATTCCTATTGTGTGAAGCACATTTCTAAATATTTCCCTAGTCTGGAGTCGTAAGTTCTGAGTGCTACACACCAAATTGTCCAGTGATTGAAGCTCATTCATTGTGAATAGCCAACATTACTACACTGTGACCTTAACCCTGTCCCTAACCCTCTAACCCAAACCCTAAACCTAGCCCACACCTGAGCCTGAACCCTACCCAGCCCAAA
This sequence comes from Cnephaeus nilssonii, assembly GCA_030846915.1. NCBI lineage: Eukaryota > Metazoa > Chordata > Mammalia > Chiroptera > Vespertilionidae > Cnephaeus > Cnephaeus nilssonii. The sequence goes on from JAULJE010000148.1 coordinate 21,444, forward strand.
ACCTTATCCTAACCCTAACCATGAACAGAGCCCCAATTCTCTAACCCTAATACCAGAACTAATCTCGATGACGTCATCACTCCCAGCTGGTCCCCTGGCCAAATCATTATCACCTGGGATCAATTAAGCCTGCCCACGTGGCCCCTCCCCCTTGGTGACGTCATCACATCCGGTTTAATGGCCTAACCAGGCCTCTTTCAAAATGGCCAACTCATTGTCCGGAATAATAAATGTAACCAGTATCCAACTCGGTTCTATGTTCTTTGAACACGATTTCCTTGTCAGGAAACAATGTGTTACAGATATTAAGGCCCTTTATTCACGTATTCCTAGTGTTTGAAGCACTTTCTTAGATATTAACCTAGGTTATCAGTGTGAATTTCCGAGTTGGAGTCTCTCTCTTCCAGTGTCTCAAGCTTTTTCATTGTGAATTCTAATTTGGTAAAACAACCTTTTTTACAAATATACCAGCACTTTCAACATTATTACCACTTGACAGTCTATCCTACCTTTCACAGCGCTTTGGATACAAATTCTCAGTATTTCAAAATTCAGTAGAGATGTTCGGTTTTAAAACATATTCCAGGAGTTCTAGAGACACTCTGCCATTCCCCTGGTCTGTTGTTTTGAGCAATGAGACTTTTTTTTTAACACGGGTGTCATACTGGCTTTTTAAAGCACAGTAAAACTTACTTGGAACCCTAGCCTGACTAACATTTTATTTCATAGTGTTCTCAATACTTTCAACTGTTCGATAGCTCTAGGAAAATGAGTTTTTCAGTGTTTCAACCAAAACCTTTTCCGAAAACGCCAACTCCTTTTGACGGGAAAAATAAATGTAAACAGTGTCACACACTTTCTCAGCTGTTTGAACAAGATTTCCCAGTGACAAAATTGTGCTGTTCAGATACTCAGTCTATTGGAATATGTATTCCTATTGTGTGAAGCACATTTCTAATATTTCCCTAGTCTGGAGTCGTAAGTTCTGAGTGCTACACACCAAATTGTCCAGTGATTGAAGCTCATTCATTGTGAATAGCCAACATTACTACACTGTGACCTAACCCTGTCCCTAACCCTCTAACCCAAACCCTAAACCTAGCCCACACCTGAGCCTGAACCCTACCTAGCCCAAAACCTTATCCTAACCCTAACCAAGAACAGAGCCACAATTCTCTAACCCTAATACCAGAACTAATCTCGATGACGTAATCACTCCCAGCTGGTCCCCTGGCCAAATCATTATCACCTGGGATCAATTAAGCCTGCCCACGTGGCCCCTCCCCCTTGGTGACATCATCACATCCGGTTTAATGGCCTAACCAGGCCTCTTTCAAAATTGCCAACTCATTGTCCTGGAATAATAAATGTAACCATATCCAACTCGGTTCTATGTTCTTTGAACACGATTTCCTTGTCAGGAAACAATGTGTTACAGATAGTAAGGCCCTTTATTCACGTATTCCTAGTGTTTGAAGCACTTTCTAGATATTAACCTAGGTTATCATTGTGAATTTACCGAGTTGGAGTCTCTCTCTTCCAGTGTCTCAAGCTTTTTCATTGTGAATTCTAATTTGGTAAAACAACCTTTTTACAAATATACCAGCACTTTCAACATTATTACCACTTGACAGTCTATCCTACCTTTCACAGCGCTTTGGATACAAATTCTCAGTATTTCAAAATTCAGTAGAGATGTTCGGTTCTAAAACGTATTCCAGGAGTTCTAGAGACACTCTGCCATTCCCCTGGTCTGTTGTTTTGAGCAATGAGACTTTTCATTTTAACAACGGTGTCATACCGGCTTTTAAAGGCACAGTAAAACATTACTTGGAACCGTAGCCTGACTAACATTTTTATTTCACAGTGTTCTCAATACTTTCATACTGTTCGATAGCTCTAGGAAAAATGAGTTTTTCAGTGTTTCACCAAAACCTTTTCCTGAAAACGCCAACTCCTTTGACGGAAAAATAATGTAAACAGTGTCACACTGCTTCTCAGCTGTTTGAACAAGATTTTCCCAGTGACAAAATTGTGCTGTTCAGATACTCAGTCTATTGGAATATGTATTCCTATTGTGTGAAGCACATTTCTAAATATTTCCCTAGTCTGGAGTCGTAAGTTCTGAGTGCTCACACCAAATTGTCCAGTGATTGAAGCTCATTCATTGTGAATAGCCAACATTACTACACTGTGACCGTAACCCTGTCCCTAACCCTCTAACCAAACCCTAAACCTAGCCCACACCTGAGCCTGAACCCTACCTACCCAAAACCTTATCCTAACCCTAACCATGAAAGAGCCCCAATTCTCTAACCTAATACCAGAACTAATCTCGATGAGTCATCACTCCCAGCTGGTCCCTGGCAAATCATTATCACCTGGGATCAATTAAGCCTGCCCACGTGGCCCCTCCCCCTTGGTGACGTCATCACATCCGTTTAATGGCCTAACCAGGCTCTTTCAAAATCGCCAACTCATTGTCCCGGAATAATAAATGTAACCAGTATCCAACTCGGTTCTATGTTCTTTGAACACGATTTCCTTGTCAGGAAACAATGTGTTACAGATATAAGGCCCTTTATTCACGTATTCCTAGTGTTTGAAGCACTTTCTTAGATATTAACCTAGGTTATCATTGTGAATTTCCCGAGTTGGAGTCTCTCTCTTCCAGTGTCTCAAGCTTTTTCATTGTGAATTCTAATTTGGTAAAACAACCTTTTTTACAAATATACCAGCACTTTCAACATTATTACCACTTGACAGTCTATCCTACCTTTCACAGCGCTTTGGATACAAATTCTCAGTATTTCAAAATTCAGTAGAGATGTTCGGGTTCTAAAACGTATTCCAGGAGTTCTAGAGACACTCTGCCATTCCCCTGGTCTGTTGTTTTGAGCAATGAGACTTTTCATTTTAACACGGGTGTCATACCGGCTTTTTAAAGGCACAGTAAAACATTACTTGGAACCTAGCCTAACTAACATTTTTATTTCATAGTGTTCTCAATACTTTCATACTGTTCATAGCTCTAGGAAAATGAGTTTTTCAGTGTTTCACCAAAACCTATTCCCGAAAACGCCAACTCCTTTTGACGGGAAAAATAAATGAAAACAGTGTCACACTCGCTTCTCAGCTGTTTGAACAAGATTTCCCAGTGACAAAATTGTGCTGTTCAGATACTCAGTCTATTGGAATATGTATTCCTATTGTGTGAAGCACATTTCTAAATATTTCCCTAGTCTGGAGTCGTAAGTTCTGAGTGCTCACACCAAATGTCCAGTGATTGAAGCTCATTCATTGTGAATAGCCAACATTACTACACTGTGACCGTAACCCTGTCCCTAACCCTCTAACCCAAACCCTAAACCTAGCCCACACCTGAGCCTGAACCCTACCTAGCCCAAAACCTTATCCTAACCCTAACCATGAAAGAGCCCCAATTCTCTAACCCTAATACCAGAACTAATCTCGATGAGGTCATCACTCCCAGCTGGTCCCCTGGTCCAAATCATTATCACTGGGATCAATTAAGCCTGCCCACGTGGCCCCTCCCCCTTGGTGACGTCATCACATCCGGTTTAATGGCCTAACCAGGCCCTTCTTTCAAAATCGCCAACTCATTGTCCCGAATAATAAATGTAACCAGTATCCAACTCGGTTCTATGTTCTTTGAACACGATTTCCTTGTCAGGAAACAATGTGTTACAGATATTAAGGCCCTTTATTCACGTATTCCTAGTGTTTGAAGCACTTTCTTAGATATTAACCTAGGTTATCATTGTGAATTTCCCGAGTTGGAGTCTCTCTCTTCCAGTGTCTCAAGCTTTTTCATTGTGAATTCTAATTTGGTAAAACAACCTTTTTACAAATATACCAGCACTTTCAACATTATTACCACTTGACAGTCTATCCTACCTTTCACAGCGCTTTGGATACAAATTCTCAGTATTTCAAAATTCAGTAGAGATGTTCGGGTTCTAAAACGTATTCCAGGAGTTCTAGAGACACTCTGCCATTCCCCTGGTCTGTTGTTTTGAGCAATGAGACTTTTCATTTTAACAGGGTGTCATACCGGCTTTTTAAAGGCACAGTAAAACATTACTTGGAACCTAGCCTAGACTAACATTTTTATTTCATAGTGTTCTCAATACTTTCATACTGTTCGATAGCTCTAGGAAAATGAGTTTTTTCAGTGTTTCACCAAAACCTTTTCCCGAAAACGCCAACTCCTTTTGACGGGAAAAATAAATGTAAACAGTGTCACACTCGCTTCTCAGCTGTTTGAACAAGATTTCCCAGTGACAAAATTGTGCTGTTCAGATACTCAGTCTATTGGAATATGTATTCCTATTGTGTGAAGCACATTTCTAAATATTTCCCTAGTCTGGAGTCGTAAGTTCTGAGTGCTACACACCAAATTGTCCAGTGATTGAAGCTCATTCATTGTGAATAGCCAACATTACTACACTGTGACCGAACCCTGTCCCTAACCCTCTAACCCAAACCCTAAACCTAGCCCACACCTGAGCCTGAACCCTACCTAGCCCAAAACCTTATCCTAACCCTAACCATGAATAGAGCCCCAATTCTCTAACCCTAATACCAGAACTAATCTCGATGACGTCATCACTCCCAGCTGGTCCCCTGGCCAAATCATTATCACCTGGGATCAATTAAGCCTGCCCACGTGGCCCCTCCCCCTTGGTGACGTCATCACATCCGGTTTAATGGCCTAACCAGGCTTCTTTCAAAATCGCCAACTCATTGTCCCGGAATAATAAATGTAACCAGTATCCAACTCGGTTCTATGTTCTTTGAACACGATTTCCTTGTCAGGAAACAATGTGTTACAGATATTAAGGCCCTTTATTCACGTATTCCTAGTGTTTGAAGCACTTTCTTAGATATTAACCTAGGTTATCATTGTGAATTTCCCGAGTTGGAGTCTCTCTCTTCCAGTGTCTCAAGCTTTTTCATTGTGAATTCTAATTTGGTAAAACAACCTTTTTTACAAATATACCAGCACTTTCAACATTATTACCACTTGACAGTCTATCCTACCTTTCACAGCGCTTTGGATACAAATTCTCAGTATTTCAAAATTCAGTAGAGATGTTCGGGTTCTAAAACGTATTCCAGGAGTTCTAGAGACACTCTGCCATTCCCCTGGTCTGTTGTTTTGAGCAATGAGACTTTTCATTTTAACACGGGTGTCATACCGGCTTTTTAAAAGGCACAGTAAAACATTACTTGGAACCCTAGCCTAACTAACATTTTTATTTCATAGTGTTCTCAATACTTTCATACTGTTCGATAGCTCTAGGAAAATGAGTTTTTTCCCGTGTTTCAACCAAAACCTTTTCCCGAAAACGCCAACTCCTTTTGACGGGAAAAATAAATGTAAACAGTGTCACACTCGCTTCTCAGCTGTTTGAACAAGATTTCCCAGTGACAAAATTTGCTGTTCAGATACTCATCTATTGGAATATGTATTCCTATTGTGTGAAGCACATTTTCTAAATATTTCCCTAGTCTGGAGTCGTAAGTTCTGAGTGCTACACACCAAATTGTCCAGTGATTGAAGCTCATTCATTGTGAATAGCCAACATTACTAAAACTGTGACCGTAACCCTGTCCCTAACCCTCTAACCCAAACCCTAAACCTAGCCCACACCTGAGCCTGAACCCTACCTAGCCCAAAACCTTATCCTAACCCTAACCATGAACAGAGCCCCAATTCTCTAACCCTAATACCAGAACTAATCTCGATGACGTCATCACTCCCAGCTGGTCCCCTGCCGAAATCATTATCACCTGGGATCAATTAAGCCTGCCCACGTGGCCCCTCCCCCTTGGTGACGTCATCACATCCGTTTAATGGCCTAACCAGGCTTCTTTCAAAATCGCCAACTCATTGTCCCGAATAATAAATGTAACCAGTATCCAACTCGGTTCTATGTTCTTTGAACACGATTTCCTTGTCAGGAAACAATGTGTTACAGATATTAAGGCCCTTTATTCACGTATTCCTAGTGTTTGAAGCACTTTCTTAGATATTAACCTAGGTTATCATTGTGAATTTCCCGAGTTGGAGTCTCTCTCTTCCAGTGTCTCAAGCTTTTTCATTGTGAATTCTAATTTGGTAAAACAACCTTTTTTACAAATATACCAGCACTTTCAACATTATTACCACTTGACAGTCTATCCTACCTTTCACAGAGCTTTGGATACAAATTCTCAGTATTTCCAAATTCAGTAGAGATGTTCGGGTTCTAAAACGTATTCCAGGAGTTCTAGAGACACTCTGCCATTCCCCTGGTCTGTTGTTTTGAGCAATGAGACTTTTCATTTTAACACGGGTGTCATACCGGCTTTTTAAAGGCACAGTAAAACATTACTTGGAACCGTAGCCTGACTAACATTTTTATTTCATAGTGTTCTCAATACTTTCATACTGTTCGATAGCTCTAGGAAAATGAGTTTTTCAGTGTTTCACCAAAACCTTTTCCCGAAAACGCCAACTCCTTTTGACGGGAAAAATAATGTAAACAGTGTCACACTGCTTCTCAGCTGTTTGAACAAGATTTCCCAGTGACAAAATTGTGCTGTTCAGATACTCAGTCTATTGGAATATGTATTCCTATTGTGTGAAGCACATTTCTAAATATTTCCCTAGTCTGGAGTCGTAAGTTCTGAGTGCTACACACCAAATTGTCCAGTGATTGAAGCTCATTCATTGTGAATAGCCAACATTACTACACTGTGACCGTAACCTGTCCCTAACCCTCTAACCCAAACCCTAAACCTAGCCCACACCTGAGCCTGAACCCTACCTAGCCCAAAACCTTATCCTAACCCTAACCATGAACAGAGCCCCAATTCTCTAACCCTAATACCAGAACTAATCTCGATGAGTCATCACTCCCAGCTGGTCCCCTGGCCAAATCATTATCACCTGGGATCAATTAAGCCTGCCCACGTGGCCCCTCCCCCTTGGTGACGTCATCACATCCGGTTTAATGGCCTAACCAGGCCTCTTTCAAAATCGCCAACTCATTGTCCCGGAATAATAAATGTAACCAGTATCCAACTCGGTTCTATGTTCTTTGAACACGATTTCCTTGTCAGGAAACAATGTGTTACAGATATAAGGCCCTTTATTCACGTATTCCTAGTGTTTGAAGCACTTTCTTAGATATTAACCTAGGTTATCATTGTGAATTTCCCGAGTTGGAGTCTCTCTCTTCCAGTGTCTCAAGCTTTTTCATTGTGAATTCTAATTTGGTAAAACAACCTTTTTTACAAATATACCAGCACTTTCAACATTATTACCACTTGACAGTCTATCCTACCTTTCACAGCGCTTTGGATACAAATTCTCAGTATTTCAAAATTCAGTAGAGATGTTCGGGTTCTAAAACGTATTCCAGGAGTTCTAGAGACACTCTGCCATTCCCTGGTCTGTTGTTTTGAGCAATGAGACTTTTCATTTTAACACGGTGTCATACCGGCTTTTTAAAGGCACAGTAAAACATTACTTGGAACCCTAGCCTGACTAACATTTTTATTTCATAGTGTTCTCAATACTTTCATACTGTTCGATAGCTCTAGGAAAATGAGTTTTTCAGTGTTTCACCAAAACCATTTCCCGAAAACGCCAACTCCTTTTGACGGGAAAAATAAATGTAAACAGTGTCACACACGCTTTCTCAGCTGTTTGAACAAGATTTCCCAGTGACAAAATTTTGCTGTTCAGATATTCAGTCTATTGGAATATGTATTCCTATTGTGTGAAGCACATTTCTAAATATTTCCCTAGTCTGGAAGTCGTAAGTTCTGAGTGCTACACACCAAATTGTCCAGTGATTGAAGCTCATTCATTGTGAATAGCCAACTTATACACTGTGACCTATAACCATGTCCCTAACCCTCTAACCCAAACCCTAAACCTAGCCCACACCTGAGCCTGAACCCTACCTAGCCCAAAACCTTATCCTAACCCTAACATGAGAACAGAGCCCCAATTCTCTAACCCTAATACCAGAACTAATCTCGATGACGTCATCACTCCCAGCTGCTCCCTGGCCAAATCATTATCACCTGGATCAATTAAGCCTGCCCACGTGGCCCCTCCCCCTTGGTGACGTCATCACATCCGTTTAATGGCCTAACCAGGCTTCTTTCAAAATCGCCAACTCATTGTCCCAGGAATAATAAATGTAACCAGTATCCAACTCGGTTCTATGTTCTTTGAACACGATTTCCTTGTCAGGAAACAATGTGTTACAGATATAAGGCCCTTTATTCACGTATTCCTAGTGTTTGAAGCACTTTCTTAGATATTAACCTAGGTTAACATTGTGAATTCCCGAGTTGGAGTCTCTCTCTTCCAGTGTCTCAAGCTTTTTCATTGTGAATTCTAATTTGGTAAAACAACCTTTTTTACAAATATACCAGCACTTTCAACATTATTACCACTTGACAGTCTATCCTACCTTTCACAGCGCTTTGGATACAAATTCTCAGTATTTCAAAATTCAGTAGAGATGTTCGGGTTTTAAAACGTATTCCAGGAGTTCTAGAGACACTCTGCCATTCCCCTGGTCTGTTGTTTTGAGCAATGAGACTTTTCATTTTACAAGGGTGTCATACCGGCTTTTTAAAGGCACAGTAAAACATTACTTGGAACCGTAGCCTGAACTAACATTTTTATTTCATAGTGTTCTCAATACTTTCATACTGTTCGATAGCTCTAGGAAAATGAGTTTTTTCAGTGTTTCACCAAAACCTTTTCCGAAAATGCCAACTCCTTTTGACGGGAAAAATAAATGTAAACAGTGTCACACTTGCTTCTCAGCTGTTTGAACAAGATTTCCCAGTGACAAAATTGTGCTGTTCAGATACTCAGTCTATTGGAATATGTATTCCTATTGTGTGAAGCACATTTCTAAATATTTCCCTAGTCTGGGTCGTAAGTTCTGAGTGCTACACACCAAATTGTCCAGTGATTGAAGCTCATTCATTGTGAATAGCCAACATTACTACACTGTGACCGTAACCCTGTCCCTAACCCTCTAACCCAAACCCTAAACCTAGCCCACACCTGAGCCTGAACCCTACCTAGCCCAAAACCTTATCCTAACCCTAACCATGAATAGAGCCCCAATTCTCTAACCCTAATACCAGAACTAATCTCGATGAGGTCATCACTCCCAGCTGGTCCCCTGGCCAAATCATTATCACCTGGGATCAATTAAGCCTGCCCACGTGGCCCTCCCCCTTGGTGACGTCATCACATCCGTTTAATGGCCTAACCAGGCTTCTTTCAAAATCGCCAACTCATTGTCCCAGAATAATAAATGTAACCAGTATCCAACTCGGTTCTATGTTCTTTGAACACGATTTCCTTGTCAGGAAACAATGTGTTACAGATATTAAGGCCCTTTATTCACGTATTCCTAGTGTTTGAAGCACTTTCTTAGATATTAACCTAGGTTATCATTGTGAATTTCCCGAGTTGGAGTCTCTCTCTTCCAGTGTCTCAAGCTTTTTCATTGTGAATTCTAATTTGGTAAAACAACCTTTTTTACAAATATACCAGCACTTTCAACATTATTACCACTTGACAGTCTATCCTACCTTTCACAGAGCTTTGGATACAAATTCTCAGTATTTCCAAATTCAGTAGAGATGTTCGGGTTCTAAAACGTATTCCAGGAGTTCTAGAGACACTCTGCCATTCCCCTGGTCTGTTGTTTTGAGCAATGAGACTTTTCATTTTAACAGGGTGTCATACCGGCTTTTTAAAGGCACAGTAAAACATTACTTGGAACCGTAGCCTGACTAACATTTTTATTTCATAGTGTTCTCAATACTTTCATACTGTTCGATAGCTCTAGGAAAATGAGTTTTTCAGTGTTTCACCAAAACCTATTCCCGAAAACGCCAACTCCTTTTGACGGGAAAAATAAATGAAACAGTGTCACACTTGCTTGTCAGCTGTTTGAACAAGATTTCCCAGTGACAAAATTGTGCTGTTCAGATACTCAGTCTATTGGAATATGTATTCCTATTGTGTGAAGCACATTTCTAAATATTTCCCTAGTCTGGAGTCGTAAGTTCTGAGTGCTGCACACCAAATAGTCCAGTGATTGAAGCTCATTCATTGTGAATAGCCAACATTACTACACTGTGACCGTAACCCTGTCCCTAACCCTCTAACCCAAACCCTAAACCTAGCCCACACCTGAGCCTGAACCCTACCTAGCCCAAAACCTTATCCTAACCCTAACCATGAATAGAGCCCCAATTCTCTAACCCTAATACCAGAACTAATCTCGATGAGGTCATCACTCCCAGCTGGTCCCCTGGCCAAATCATTATCACCTGGGATCAATTAAGCCTGCCCACGTGGCTCCTCCCCCTTGGTGACGTCATCACATCCGGTTTAATGGCCTAACCAGGCTCTTTCAAAATCGCCAACTCATTGTCCCGAATAATAAATGTAACCAGTATCCAACTCGGTTCTATGTTCTTTGAACACGATTTCCTTGTCAGGAAACAATGTGTTACAGATATTAAGGCCCTTTATTCACGTATTCCTAGTGTTTGAAGCACTTTCTTAGATATTAACCTAGGTTATCATTGTGAATTTCCCGAGTTGGAGTCTCTCTCTTCCAGTGTCTCAAGCTTTTTCATTGTGAATTCTAATTTGGTAAAACAACCTTTTTTACAAATATACCAGCACTTTCAACATTATTACCACTTGACAGTCTATCCTACCTTTCACAGCGCTTTGGATACAAATTCTCAGTATTTCAAATTCAGTAGAGATGTTCGGGTTCTAAAACGTATTCCAGGAGTTCTAGAGACACTCTGCCATTCCCCTGGTCTGTTGTTTTGAGCAATGAGACTTTTCATTTTAACACGGGTGTCATACCGGCTTTTTAAAGGCACAGTAAAACATTACTTGGAACCGTAGCCTGACTAACATTTTTATTTCATAGTGTTCTCAATACTTTCATACTGTTCGATAGCTCTAGGAAAATGAGTTTTTCAGTGTTTCACCAAAACCTATTCCCGAAAACGCCAACTCCTTTTGACGGGAAAAATAAATGTAAACAGTGTCACACTGCTTCTCAGCTGTTTGAACAAGATTTCCCAGTGACAAAATTGTGCTGTTCAGATACTCAGTCTATTGGAATATGTATTCCTATTGTGTGAAGCACATTTCTAAATATTTCCCTAGTCTGGAGTCGTAAGTTCTGAGTGCTGCACACCAAATTGTCCAGTGATTGAAGCTCATTCATTGTGAATAGCCAACATTACTACACTGTGACCGTAACCTGTCCCTAACCCTCTAACCCAAACCCTAAACCTAGCCCACACCTGAGCCTGAACCCTACCTAGCCCAAAACCTTATCCTAACCCTAACCATGAACAGAGCCCCAATTCTCTAACCCTAATACCAGAACTAATCTCGATGACGTCATCACTCCCAGCTGGTCCCCTGGCCAAATCATTATCACCTGGGATCAATTAAGCCTGCCCACGTGGCCCCTCCCCCTTGGTGACGTCATCACATCCGGTTTAATGGCCTAACCAGGCTAGTTTCAAAATCGCCAACTCATTGTCCCGGAATAATAAATGTAACCAGTATCCAACTCGGTTCTATGTTCTTTGAACACGATTTCCTTGTCAGGAAACAATGTGTTACAGATATTAAGGCACTTTATTCACGTATTCCTAGTTTTTGAAGCACTTTCTTAGATATTAACCTAGGTTATCATTGTGAATTTCCCGAGTTGGAGTCTCTCACTTCCAGTGTCTCAAGCTTTTTCATTGTGAATTCTAATTTGGTAAAACAACCTTTTTTACAAATATACCAGCACTTTCAACATTATTACCACTTGACAGTCTATCCTACCTTTCACAGCGCTTTGGATACAAATTCTCAGTATTTCAAAATTCAGTAGAGATGTTCGGGTTCTAAAACGTATTTCCAGGAGTTCTAGAGACACTCTGCCATTCCCCTGGCTGTTGTTTTGAGCAATGAGAGTTTTCATTTTAACACGGGTGTCATACCGGCTTTTTAAAGGCACAGTAAAACATTACTTGGAACCGTAGCCTGACTAACATTTTTATTTCATAGTGTTCTCAATACTTTCATACTGTTCGATAGCTCTAGGAAAATGAGTTTTTCAGTGTTTCACCAAAACCTATTCCCGAAAACGCCAACTCCTTTTGACGGGAAAAATAAATGTAAACAATGTCACACTCGCTTCTCAGCTGTTTGAACAAGATTTCCCAGTGACAAAATTGTGCTGTTCAGATACTCAGTCTATTGGAATATGTATTCCTATTGTGTGAAGCACATTTCTAAATATTTCCCTAGTCTGGAGTCGTAAGTTCTGAGTGCTGCACACCAAATAGTCCAGTGATTGAAGCTCATTCATTGTGAATAGCCAACTTACTACACTGTGACCTTAACCATGTCCCTAACCCTCTAACCCAAACCCTAAACCTAGCCACACCTGAGCCTGAACCGTACCTAGCCCAAAACCTTATCCTATCCCTAACCATGAACAGAGCACCAATTCTCTAGCCCTAATACCAGAACTAATCTCGATGAGTCATCACTCCCAGCTGGTCCCCTGGCCAAATCATTATCACCTGGGATCAATTAAGCCTGCCCACGTGGCCCCTCCCCCTTGGTGACGTCATCACATCCGGTTTAATGGCCTAACCAGGCCTCTTCAAAATCGCCAACTCATTGTCTCTTAATTATAAATGTAAACAGCATCCAAATCGGTTCTATGTTCTTTGAACACGATTTGCTTGGCAGGAAACAATGTGTGACAGATATTAAGGCCCTTTATTCACGTATTTCTAGTGTTTGAAACACTTTCTTAGATATTAACCTAGGTTTTCATTGTGAATTGCCCGAGTTGGAGTCTCTCTCTTCCAGTGTCTCAAGCTCCTTCATTGTGAATTCCAATTTGGTGAAATAGCGTTTTTTACAAATATACCATACTTTAACCATTATTACCACTTGAAAGTCTACCCTACTTTTCACAGCGCTTTGGATACAAATTCTCAGTATTTCAAAATTCAGTAGAGATGTTCATGTTCTAAAACGTATTCCAAGAGTTCTAGAGACACTCTGAGACATCCCCCTGTTCTGTTGTTTTGAGATCTGAGAGTTTTCATTGTAACACGGGTGTCATACCGGCTTTTTAAAGGTACTTTAAAACACTACTTGGAACCCTAGCCTAACTAACATTTTGATTTCATAGTATTCTCAATACTTTCATACTATTCTATAGCTCTAGGAAAATGAATTTTTCAGTGTTTCACCAACTCTTTTTCCCGAAAACGCCAACGACTTTTGACGGGAAAAATAAATGTTAACAGTGTCACACTGCGTTCTCAGCGGTTTGAACAAGATTTCCCAGTGACAAAATTGTGCTGTTCAGATATTCAGTCTATTGGAATATGTATTCCGAGAGTGTGAAGCACATTTCTAAAATTTTCCCTTGTATGGAGTTGTAAATTCTCAGTGCTACACTCCAATTTGTCCAGTGGTTGAAGCTCATTTTCGTGAATACCCAACCTTACTACACTGTGACCATAACCCTGTCCCTAACCCTCTAACCCTAAGCGTAAACCTACCCTTAACCTGAGCCTGAACCCTACCTACCCCGAACCCTTATCCTAACCCTAACCCTAGCCAGAACCCCAATTCTCTAACCCTAACACCAGAACTAACTTCAAAGTCGTCATCACACCCAGCTGGGCCCCGGCTAAATCATTATCTCCTGGTATCAATTAAACCTGCCCTCGTGGCCCCTCCCCCTTGGTGACGTCATCACTTCCTGTTTAATTGCCTAACCGGCCTCTTTCAAAAACGCCAACACATTGTCTCTTAATTATAAATGTAAACAGCATCCAACTCTGTTCTATGTTCTTTGAACACGATTTGCTTGTCAGGAAACAATGTGTGACAGATATTAAGGCCCTATTTTCACGTATTTCTAGTGTTTGAAACACTGTCTTAGATATAACCTAGGTTAAACTGAATCCTGGGTCTGGGCGAGGCCGTGTGCCCCTGGATCCGGGTGAGGCTGGGTCCCGGGTCCGGGTGAAGCCGTGGGCCCCTGCATCCGGGTGAGCCTGGGTCCCAGGTCCGCGTGAGGTCATGGGTCCATGGATCCGGGTGAGGCCACGCGACCCTGGGTCTGGGAGAGGCCACGCACCCCTGGGTCCGGGGGAAGCTAGATCCCGGTCCGGGCGAGGCCGTGGGCCCCTGGATCCGGGTGAGGCCACGCGACCCTGGGTCTGGGAGAGGCCATGCGCCCCTGGGTCCGGGTGAAGCTGAATCCTGGGTCTGGGCGAGGCCGTGTGCACCTGGATCCGGGTGAGACTCGGTTCCGGGTCCGGGTGAGGCCGTGGGCCCCTGGATCCGGGTGAAGCCGTGCCCCTCGGTCCGGCCGAGACCAAACCAGAGGGAGTCGGACCTGCATTACCACCATTTCTCCACCATCCAGAGCTGAGGTGTCAGTGCCGACATGTACTCATAAGGAACTGGTGGACATTGATATTGGGTCTCAAAAGAACTATTGGTCCAGAAAGAAACTCACTACAGACTGATTCATTTGCCTGTCAGCATAACTATTATTGCTCCTCTCACATTCAATTCTTATAAGTATATCTCTAGTGACACATGATTTCGCTCATCTAGGGGAAATGATGAACAACATAGACTGATGAACAAGAACAGAACCAGAAACAAGGAGGCATCGATCGGACTATCGGGCCTCAGAGGGAGGATAGGGGAGGGTGGGGGGAGGGGGGAGAGATCAACCAAAGGTCTTGTGTGCACGCATATGAGCCTAACCAATGGTTAAGTTCAACAGGTGTTTGGGGCATCCATGGGGAGGGGTGTGGGATGGGAATGGGGGGATGAGGACAAATATGTGACACCTTAATCAATAAAGAAATGAAAAAAAAGAAAGCAGTATTAATTCAGAGCAAATACTAATGAGTATCACAGAATTGTGTGAGAACAAGTGGAAAACCATCAAAATGTAAATGTCGAATCTAGAAGGGATGTTGTACACTGCAGAAATCCTGGAAATAGAGTTAGTTCACATGAAACCAGTGTTTAAAACCACCAGAAGTCACAGAAAAGTAGTTTTCAACTGTAAAACAGTTGAAAGACAAGTCTATATAGCTTCTCAAGTTCAGAGAAGATGTTATAATGTTGTTTGTACTTGTGGAGAAGTCCCACAAGATGAGCAGAAGGCCCTTTATATGACAGAGCTAGAAATTAGCAGTAATTGAGAGCAAA
>JAULJE010000149.1:0-36652 GCA_030846915.1 Cnephaeus nilssonii
AGAAAAATCTTTATACACTCTTTTCTAGACTTGCGAAGTATATAAACTTGTCTTTCAATGTTTTACAGTTAATATACTTTTCAGTGAATTCTCTATTTCCCGGATTTTGCGTGTAAACACCTTTCGCTAGGGAAAATTTCATTTTTTCTTTTCATTGTTCCTCACTATTCTTTTTATATTTTTGTATTTGCTCTGAAATGATACTGATTTCTAGGTTTCCTTTTAAAGGGCCTTTTTTTTCTTGTGGACTTCACCAATGTAAAACTTTTATCACTTTCTCTAACTTGCGAAGCTATTTAAAAAATTGTCTTTTAAAAGTTTTTACGTTAAAAATTCTTTTCAGGAATTCCCCCCCCCCCCCCCCCCCCCCCCCCCCCCCCCCCCCCCCCAAAAAAAAAAAAAAAAAAAAAAAAAAAAAAAAAAAAAAAAACTTTATAACCCCTTTTCTAGACTTGGAATATTAAAATTGGTTGAAATTTTTGATAATTAGTCTTAAATTTTTTATTTTGATTCTTTTTTTCCTTTTGGTTTTTATAGGTTCTTTATTTGATTTTTAAATTTCTTTCCCTTTTTCTACTTAAATTTTAACCTTTTAACTTTTAAATTCTTTGTTTTTCTTAATCCCGTACTTTAATTTTCCTGAAAATTATTAATTGTTTCAATTTTCAAAAATTTCATTTTTCTTTTTTGTTTCATTGGTTCATAGTTTTCTTTAACTACAGTAATCTTTTTCTTTACTTCACTGGTTTTTTATTTTGAAAATTTTAACCCTTTTTAAAGGTTTTTATTTTTCAATTGAAAAATTTTACCAAAATTAATTTTCTTTTACCTTTACTTTATTCTTTTTCTTTCTTTTCACTTTTTGTTTTTTTTGGGTTACATTTAAATTTTAAAACCCTTTTTTGTTCTTAAATTTTTCAATTTTCATTTTCTTAATTTTACTGTTTTAAACCTTTTTAAATTTGGGTTAACCCTTAGAACTACTTTCAAATTTTTTTAAAATTTTTTTTTTTATATTTTATATTTTGTAAATTTCTTTCTATTTTTTCCGGCCCCTTTGGAAAATTTTAAATTTTACTTTAAAACAGTTTATTAATTTTTAACTTTTTTAATCTTTTAATAACGTTTAAAAATTTTTTAATTCCTTTAAAAGGGGAATGAAAATTTAGTTTAAAAATTTTTTTCTTTTTTTAATTGTTTTTAATATTTTCGTTTCTTTTTTCTTGGGTTCATGGCTTCACTTTTAAAATTTAATTTTATGTTTTAAAAGTCTTTTGTTTCTTTATCCTTTTCATTGGGTTTAAATTGGCCTTAAACCCATTGGGTTTTGTTTAATTTTTAAAAATCTTTAAAAAAAAAAAAAAAAAAAAAAAAAAAAAAAAAAAAAAAAAAAAAAAAAAAAAAAAAAAAAAAAAAAAAAAAAAAAAAAAAAAAAAAAAAAAAAAAAAAAAAAAAAAAAAAAAAAAAAAAAAAAAAAAAAAAAAAAAAAAAAAAAAAAAAAAAAAAAAAAAAAAA
Source organism: Cnephaeus nilssonii (assembly GCA_030846915.1). Taxonomy (NCBI): domain Eukaryota; kingdom Metazoa; phylum Chordata; class Mammalia; order Chiroptera; family Vespertilionidae; genus Cnephaeus; species Cnephaeus nilssonii. Next base: position 1,516 of record JAULJE010000149.1, read on the forward strand.
AAAAAAAAAAAAAAAAAAAAAAAAAAAAAAAAAAAAAAAAAAAAAAAAAAAAAAAAAAAAAAAAAAAAAAAAAAAAAAAAAAAAAAAAAAAAAAAAAAAAAAAAAAAAAAAAAAAAAAAAAAAAAAAAAAAAAAAAAAAAAAAAAAAAAAAAAAAAAAAAAAAAAAAAAAAAAAAAAAAAAAAAAAAAAAAAAAAAAAAAAAAAAAAAAAAAAAAAAAAAAAAAAAAAAAAAAAAAAAAAAAAAAAAAAAAAAAAAAAAAAAAAAAAAAAAAAAAAAAAAAAAAAAAAAAAAAAAAAAAAAAAAAAAAAAAAAAAAAAAAAAAAAAAAAAAAAAAAAAAAAAAAAAAAAAAAAAACTTTTCAGTGAATTCGTGTTTAAACACTGTTTCTGTGAACTAACTCATTTCAGGATTTCTGCGTGTAAAATCTTTAGATAGACTTACATTTGTTCTTTTAATTTCTTCTCCTTTCTATATCTTAGTTTTCCTGAATGACTACGATTTCAGCTGTTTATAATGGCCTTCTTTCTACTTGTGGACTTCCACATGTAGAAAACTTTTATACACTCTTCTCTGACTCGAGTAATAACTTGTCTTTCAACGTTTTAATTAATACTACTTTTCAGTGAATTCTGTGGTTTAAACACTGTTCATGGAACTAACTCTATTTCAGGATTCTGCAGTGTACAACATCCTTTCACTAGATTACATTTTGTGTCTTTACACTTGTTCTCTCACTTTCTGTTATTCATGTATTCCTTGAATACTATGTTTCTGCTTCTATAATGGCCTTCTGGTATTTGTGGGCTTCACCACATGTGAAACACTTTATATATCTCTCTGAACTTTGAATCTATTAAATTGTCTTTCAACTGTTTTACAGTGAATATACTTTCATGATTCCGTGGTTTGAAACACGGTTTCAGGAACTAACTTTTTCAAGATTTTTCGTGTCAACATCTTTCTAGCTAAACTTACATTTTGATTTTTATTTCTCCAATTCTTGATATTCATTGTATTTCTCTGCTATGTTTTAGCTGTTCCTAATGGGCCTTCTTTTACTGTGGGACTTCACAAGAGAAACTACTTTATCACTCTTCTCTAACTTCGAGCTATTAATTTCTTTCAACTTTACAGTAAATACTACTTTTCAGTGAATCGTGTTAACACTGGTTTATTGAACAACTCTTTTCAAGGATTTGCGTGTAACATCCTTTTAGACTAGAGACTTACATTTATGTCTTTTACATTGTTTCTCACTATCTGTATATTATAGTATTTCTTGAATGATACTGTTTCTGCTGTTTCCATATGGGCCTTCTTCTATTGTGGACTTCACCATGTGAAACACTTTATACATCTTCTTGACTGGAACTATAAACTGTCTTTCACGTTTTACAGTTAAATACTACTTTTAGTGAATCGTGTTAAACATGTTATGTGAACTAATCTATCAAGATTTCGCGTGTAACATCTTTCAGACTAGGACTACATTTGTTTTTAATTGTTCTCTCACTATTCTGTTATTCATTGATTCTTGAATATACTGATTTCTAGGTTTCCTATATGGCCTTTTCTTTGTGGACTTCACCCATGTGAAACACTTTATACATCTTCTTAACTTGGAGCATAACTTGTCTTAACTGTTTTACGTTAATATACTTTCAGTGAATTCGTGTTAAACACTGGTTCATGTGAACTAACTCTTTTCAAGATTTTATGACAACATCTTTTAGCTAGAATTAATGATTTTATTGTTCTCCAATTCTTATATTCATTAGTATTTCTCGAATACTACTGATTTCTAGCTGTTTCCATAATGGCCTTCTTTTCTACTTGTGGACTTCACCAATGTAAAACACTTTTCACTCTTCTTGACTTGGAACTATAAATGTCTTCAACTGTTTTACAGTTAATAACTTTTCAGTGAATTTGTGTTTAACACTGGTTTCTGAACACTCTATTTCAAGGATTTGCGTGAAACATCCTTTCAGATAGGACTTACATTTTGTGTCTTTACACTTTTCTCTCACTATTCTGTATTTCATTAGTATTTCTGATACTACGTTTCTAGCGTTTCCTATAATGGCCTTTTTTCTACTTGTGACTTCCCAATGTAGAAACATTTATACCTTTCTCTGACTGAGCTATATAACTTGTTTTAACTGTTTTAAGTAATACTACTTTCAGTGAATTCATGGTTAAACACTGGTTTCTGTGAAACTCTATTAAGATTTTGCAGTGAACTCTTTCAGAAGAACTTCTTTTGTTTTATTGTTCTCACTATTCTGATATTCATGTATTTCTTGAATACTATGATTCTAGTGTTTCCTTAAGGCCTTCTTTTCTACTTGTGGACTACACTGTGAACACTTTTAACCTTCTCGACTTGGACTATAACTTGTCTTCAATGTTTTACAGTAATACTATTTTCAGTGAATTTTGTTAACACTGGTTCATGTGAACTAACCTATTCAAGGATTTTGCAGGTAACATCTTTCAGCTAGAACTTACTTTTGATCTTAATGTTTCTCACTATTCTGTATATATTATATTTTTGAATGACTACTGATTTTAGCTGTTTCCATAATGGCCTTCTTTTCTCTTGTGGACTCACCACTGTAGAAAACTTTAACACTTCTTGACTTGAAATATACATTGTCTTTCAATGTTTTACAGTAATACTATTTTCAGTGAATCGTGTTAACCGGTTTCATGTGAATAACTCTATTTAGGTTTTGCGTGTACACATCTTTCTGATAGAACTACATTTTGATTCTTTATGTTTTTTCACTATTTGTATATTCATAGTATTTGCTCTGAATACTTGATTTCTAGGTCATATGCCTTTTTATTGTGGGACTTCACCACTGTGAAACCTTTATAACTCTTCTTGAATACTTAAACTTGTCTTTCAACTGTTTTACAGTGAAACTATTTCGTGATTCGTGTTTAAACATGGTTTCATGTAACTACCTATTTCAGGATTTCGTGTACACATCTTCACTAGAACTACTTTGTGTTAACTTTTCACATTCTAATTCATTAGTATTTCTTGATACTACTGATTTCTAGCTTTCTAAATGGCCTTTTATTGTGGACTTCACCATGTGAAACACTTTATACCTTCTCAACTTGGAACTTTAACTTTCTTTCACTGTTTTACGTAATACTACTTTCAGTGATTCGTGTTAAAAACACTGGTTTCAGTGAACTAATCTATTTCAAGTTCTCAGTGTAATCCTTTTACTAGAACTTACATTTGTGTTTCACTGTTCTCCAATTCTTATATTCATAGTATTCCTGAATACTACTGTTTCTAGCTGTTTCCTATAATGGCCTTCTTTTACTTGTGGACTCAACATGTAGAAACTACTTTATACACCTCTCTAACTTGCGAAGTATGTAAACTTGTCTTCAATGTTACAGTTAATACTACTTTCATGATTCGTTTTAAAACACTGGTTTCATGGAACTAATCTATTTCAAGATTTCTGCAGTGTAACCTTTCAACTAGGATTACATTTGGTCTTTACACTTGTTCTCTACATCTGTATTATTCATAGTATTTCTAGATGACTATGATTCTAGTGTTTCTATAATGGCCTCTTTTTACTTGGACTCACCACTGTAGAACATTTAACATCTTCTGAACTGAGAGCATTACACTTGTCTTTCAATGTTTTACGTTAAATACACTTTAGTGAATCGTGGTTAAAACACTGGTTTGTGATACTCTTTTCAGGTTCTCATGTAAACATCTTTTAGTAAAACTTACTTTTTTTGTTTATTTTCCAATTCTTATATTCATTAGATTTCTGAATACTACGATTTCTAGGTTTCCATAGGGCTTCTTTACTGTGGCTTCACCACTGTGAAACCTTTATCACTCTTCTTAACTGAGCTATAAACTTGCTTTCAACTGTTTTACGTTAATCTACTTTTCAGTGATCTGTGTTTTAACACTGGTTCATGTGAAAATCTTTCAAGATTTGCGGTAAAACTCTTTCAGACTAGGACTACATTTTGTGCTTTTCATTGTTCTCACTATCTGTATATTCATTAGTATTCTTGAGACTACTGATTTCTAGCTTTCTATAATGGGCCTTCTTTTACTTGTGGACTTCACCAAGTGAACACTTATTACTCTTCTCGACTGGAACTATTAATTGTCTTTCAACGTTTTACAGTTAATACTCTTTTAGGATTCGTGGTTAAAACACTGGTTCAGTGACTACTCTATTCAAGATTTCTCAGTGTCAATCTTTTAGCAGAACTTACATTTTGATTTTATTGTTTCACAACTGATATCATTAGTATTTCTCTGAATATATGATTCTAGCTGTTTCTATAATGGCCTTCTTTTTACTTGTGGCTTCACACATGTAGAAACTACTTTAACACCTTTCTGATTGGAAGCTTAAATTGTCTTCACTTTACAGTTAATAACTTTCGTGAATTCGTTTAAACACTGGTTCATGTGAACAACTCTATTTCAGATTTTGCGTGTAAAATCTTTCAGACTAGACTACATTTGTGTTCCTTGTTCTAATTCTATATTCATTAGTATTTCCTTGAATACTATGATTTTACTGTTTCCTATAATGGCCTCTTTTCTACTTGTGGGACTTCACACTGTAGACACTTATACATCTCTTGACTGAGAAGCTATAACATTGTCTTTAAGTTTACAGTTAAATACTTTAGTGAATCGTGGTTAAACATGGTTTCAGTGAACAATTATTTCAGGATTTTGCGTGTACAATCTTCTAGATAATTACATTTGTTTTTAATTTCTCTCAATTCTGTGATTTCATTATATTTGTCTGAAGACTACGATTTTAGTGTTTCCTTAGGGCCTTCTTTTTATTGTGGGACTTCACCACATGTAGAACACTTATACATCTTCTCTGACTGAGCATAACTGTCTTTCAACTGTTTTAATAATACTACTTTCAGTGAATCGTGTTAAACACTGTTTCATGTGAACTACCTTTTCAAGATTTGCATGTAACTCTCAGACTAGGACTACATTTTGTGTCTTTACATTGTTTTCTCACTATTCGTTTTTCATTAGTTTTCTATGATGACTAGATTTAGCTTTTCCATAATGGCTCTTTACTTGTACTCACACATGGAAAACTTTAACTTCTGACTTGGGACTATAAATGCTTTCATGTTTTAAGTTAATAATTTCATGAATTGTGGTTAAACACTGGTTTCAGTGAACTAACTCTATTTCAAGGTTTCGTTCAACACTTTAGTAGAACTTACTTTGTTTTTATTCTCCATCTTGATTTCTTAGTATTTCCGATACTATGATTTCTGCTGTTTCCTATAATGGCTTTTTTTCTACTTGTGGACTTACAATGTAAAACCTTTATACACTTCTCTGACTGGAGCTATAACTGCTTTCAACTGTTTACAGTTAATACTCTTTCAGTGATTCGTGGTTAACACTGGTTTCTGTAACTAACTCTTTCAAGGATTTCGTGACATCCTTTGCTAGACTTACATTTTGATGTTTTCTGTTTCCAATTTTATATTCATTAGTATTTCTTGAATACTATGATTCTAGCTGTTTCTATAATGGCTTCTTTTTACTTGTGGCTTCCAATGTGAACTACTTTATACACTTCTCTAACTGGAGCTATTAATTGTCTTTAATGTTTTACGTTAATACACTTTAGTATCTGTTTTACCGGTTCATGTGAACAACTCTATTCAAGATTTTCGTTAACATCTTTCTAGCTAGAACTTACATTTGATGTTTCATTGTTTCTCAATTCTTTATTCATAGTATTTCTCTGAATACTATGTTTCTAGGTCATAATGGGCCTTCTTACTTGGACTTCACCACTGAACACTTTATAACTCTTCTTGACTTGGACATATAAACTTGTCTTTCAATGTTTTACAGTAATACTATTTCAGTAATTCGGTTTTAAAACAGTTCATGGAACTACTCTATTCAAGGATTTGTGTACAACATCTTCTGCTAGAACTTAATTTTGTGTTTTTCATTTTCTCCAATTCTGTGATATTCATTAGTATTTCTCTAATACTATGTTCTGCTGTCTAATGGGCTTTTTTTACTGTGGATTCACCATGTGAAACACTTTATTATCTTCTTGACTTGCGACTATTAACTTCTTTCAACTGTTACAGAATACTACTTTTCGTGAATCTTGGTTAACACTGGTTCATGTGAACTAACTTATTTCAGGATTTCTCAGTGTACATCCTTTACTAACTTACATTTGTGTTCACTGTTCTCACAAATCTTATATTATAGTATTTCCTTGAATACTACTGATTCTAGCTGTTCTATAATGGCCTTCTTCTACTTGTGGACTTCACCATGTGAAATACTTATACACCTTCTTAGTTGGAGCTATTAAACTTTCTTTCAACGTTTACTAAATAACTTTCAGGATTTGTTGTTTAACTGGTTTCATTGACTACTTATTCAAGATTGCGTGTAAAAATCTTTCCGACTAGGACTACTTGGTGTCTTTACATGTCTCTCACTATTCTGTTTATTCTTAGTATTTCCTATGAATGATATGATTTAGCTGTTTCTATAATGGCTTCTTTTCTACTTGGGACTTCACCACTGTAAAAACTTACATTCTTCCGAACTTGAGAGTATATACATTGTCTTTCATGTTTTAAGTTAAATCTACTTTCAGTGAATTCCGGTGGTTAAACATGGTTATGTGAACTAACTTATTTCGGATTTCTGCATGTACAACTATTTCTAGATAGGATTACTTTGATTCTTAATTTTCTTCACTTTCTGTGATATCATAGATTTGCTCTGAATGACTCTGATTTCTAGCTGTTCTATAATGGCTCTTTTCTACTTGTGACTACCATGTAGAAACCTTATACACTCTTCTCTAACAGAAGCTAAACACTTTCTTCAATGTTACAGTTGATCTACTTCAGTGAATTCTGTGTTAAAACGGTTTCATGAATACTCTTTCAAGATTTTGCGTTAACATCCTTTCAGACTAGAACTTACATTGTGTCTTTCTTGTTTTATATTCTGTATATTCATTGTATTCCTAATGATACGTTTCTAGCTTTTCCATATGGGCCTTCTTTACTTGTGGGCTTCACACATTAAAACATTATAACTCTCTCTGACTTGGACTATAAATTGTCTTCAACGTTTCAGTAATACTATTCAGTGAATTCGTGGTTTAAACACTGGTTCATGTGAACAACTCTATTTCGATTCTCAGTGTCAACATCCTTTCGCTGAACTTACTTTGAGTTTCCACTTGTCTCACAATTCTTGATATCATTTATTCTCTGAATACTACTGATTTCTGCGTTTCTATAATGGCCTTCTTTACGTGGACTTCACTGTAGAAACTACTTAACATTTCTCTAGACTGCGACTATGTAAACTTTTTCACTGTTTACATTAAATCTACTTTCAGTGAATTCTTTTTAACACTGGTTTCATGTGACTACCTATTCAAGATTCGCGTGAAACTCCTTTCAGACTAAGACTTACATTTTGTTTTACACTTGTTCTCTCACATCTGTATATTCATTAGTATTTCCTAGAAGACATGATTCTGCTGTTTCCTTAGGCTTCTTTTTACTTGTGCTTCACCACATGTAGAAACATTTTTACATTCTTCTCTGAATGAGAGCTTATACACTGTCTTTCACTGTTTTAAGTAATACACTTTTAGTGATTCGGTGGTTAAAACATGGTTTCATGGAACTATCTATTCAAGATTCTGCGTACAACATCATTTCTAGACTAGAGATACTTTTGTATTTTATAGTTGTTCTCTCACTATTCTGTGATATTCTTAGTATTGCTTGAATGCTTCTATTCTAGCTGTTTCCTATAATGGCTTCTTCTTTTGGACTACCACATGTAAAACACTTTATAACCTTCTCTGATTGAGAACACACATTGTTTCACTGTTTTACAGTTAAACTACTTTTCAGTGAATTCTGGTTAAACACTGTTTCATGTGATACCTATTTCAGATTTGGCGTGTACAACTCCTTTCTAGACTAGAACTTACATTTGATGTCTTTACATTGTTTCTCACTATTCTGTTATTCATTAGTATTGCTGAATACTACTGTTTCTGCTGTTTCATAATGGCCTTCTTTTCTCTTGTGGGACTTACCACTGTAGAAAACACTTATACACTTCTTGACTTGGAAGCTATAAATTGTCTTCAACGTTTACAGTTTATCTCTTTCAGTGAATTGGTGTTAACACTGGTTTCATGTGAACTAACTCTTTTCAAGGATTTCCGTGTACAAACCTTTCAGCTAGAACTTATTTTGAGTTTCACTGTCTCCAATCTTATATTCATTAGTATTTCTTGAATACTACTGATTCTAGCTGTTTCTATAATGGCTTCTTTCTACTGTGGACTTCACCATGTAGAAACTCTTATCATCTTCTTACTGGAGCTATAAACTGTCTTTCAACTGTTTTACAGTAATACACTTTTGTATTCGTGGTTAAACATGGTTTCATGGAATAACTCTATTTCAGGATTCAGTGTACAACATCTTTTAGCTAGATTACATTTTGTGTTTTCATTTCCAATTCTTATATTCATTAGTATTTCTGAATACTATGTTCTGCTTCCATAATGGGCCTTCTTTACTTTGGACTTCACCACATGTGAAAACTTTATAACTTCTCTAACGGAACTATAATTGCTTCAACTGTTTACAGTATACTACTTTTAGTGATTCTGTTTAAACATGTTCATGTGATAACTTATTCAAGGTTCTCAGGTAAACATCTTCAGCTAAACTAATTTGGTTTTTCATGTTCTCACTTCTTATTCTTAGATCTTGAATACTACTGATTTCTAGCTGTTCCTTAATGGGCTTCTTTCTCTTGTGTTCCATGTAGAAATTTTACATTTCTTGTGGAAGCTATTAATCTTCAACTGTTTTACATTAATACTACTTTCAGTGAATTCGTGGTTAAACAATGTTTCATGTGAACAATCTATTCAGATTTCTCAGTGTAAAACATTCAGCTAAAATTACATTTGTTTTTATTGTTCTCAATTTTGATATTCATTGTATTTTTAATACTACTGATTTTAGCTGTCTATAATGCTTCTTTCTACTTGTGACTTCACCACATGTAGAACACTTTATACATCTTCCTAACTTGGAAGCTATTAACTTTCTTTACTGTTTTAATTAATACTACTTTTCGTGAATTGTGTTAAACACTGGTTTCATGTGAATAACCATTCAAGATTCTGCAGTGTAAACTCTTCAGATAGAGACTTACTTTTGTTCTTTATTGTCCTCACTATTCTGTTATTCATTAGTATTTCCTGATGACTACTGATTTCTAGCTGTTTCTTAATGGCTTCTTTTTATTGTGGGACTTACCACAGAGAAACACTTATACATCTTCTTACTTAGAAGCTATAACACTTGTCTTTCAATGTTTACAGTAATACACTTCAGTGAATCTGTGTTAACACTGTTTCATGTGAACTAACTCTATTTCAGGATTTTGCGGTCACATCTTTCTAGACAACTTACATTTGATGTCTTTACACTTGTTCTTCACTTCTGTGATATCTTATATTGCTCTGAATGACTACTGATTTCTAGCTTTTCCTATATGGGCTCTTTCTACTGTGGCTCACACAGTAGAACTACTTTATAACTCTTCTCTAATGGAGCTTAAATTGTTTCACTGTTTTCATTAATACTACTTTTCAGTGATTGTTGTTGAAACACTGGTTTCATGTGAACTAACTTATTCAAGGATTTCGCAGTGTACAACATCTTCGCAAGACTTACATTTTGATGTTTCACTTGTTCCCAATTCTTATATCATTAGTTTTCCTTGATATATGTTCTAGCTTTTCCTTAATGGCTTTTTTTACTTGTGATCACCACTGTGAAACACTTTATAACTCTTCCAACTTGAACTTTAACTTTCTTTCAACTGTTACAGTAATACTACTTTAGTGATTCGTGTTAAACTGGTTAGTGAATAACTCTTCAAGTTTCTCAGTGTACATCTTTCAGCTAGAACTTACATTTGTGTTTCATTGTTCTCATATTCTTATTTCATTAGTATTTCCTTGAAACTACTGATTTCTAGTGTTTCCTATAATGGCTTTTTTCTCTTGGGGATTCACACATGTAAAACATTATACATCTTCTTGACTTGGAAGCTATTAACTGCTTTCACTGTTTTAGTAAATATACTTTCAGTGAATTCGGTGGTTAAACATGTTCATGTGAACTACCTATTCAAGTTTCTGCAGTGTAAACATCTTTCAGACTAAGACTTACTTTGTCTTTAATTGTTCTCCATATTCTGTATATTCATAGTATTTCTTGAATGATATGATTTCTACGTTTCATAATGGCTTCTTTACTTGGGACTTCACCACATGTGAAACACTTTATTCTTCTCTGACTGAACTATAAATTTCTTTCATGTTACAGTTAATAACTTTAGTGAATCGTGGTTAAACACTGTTTCATGTAACAACTCTTTCAAGGATTTTCGTGTACAACATCTTTCTACTAGAATTACATTTGTGTTTTTCACTGTCTCTCATTTTTGATATTCTTAGATTCCGAATACTATGATTTCTAGCTGTTTCCTATAATCCTCTTTACTTGTGGTTCACAATGTAGAAAACTTATACACCTTCTTGACTGCGAAGCTATTAAATTGTCTTTCCACGTTTTAAGTTAATACTACTTCAGTGAATCGGTTAAACATGGTTTCTTGAACACTCTATTCAGATTCTCAGTGCACATCTTTACTGAACTACATTTTGATGTTTTCACTTTCTCACTTCTTTATTCATTATATTCTTGAATACTATGTTTTGCGTTCTATATGGGCTCTTTTCTTGTGTCACACTGTGAAACATTTATATCTTCGACTTGGAACATATACTTCTTCAAGTTCGTTAATACTTTTCAGTGATTCGTGTTTAAACACTGTTTCTGTGAACTAACTCTTTCAAGTTTCTCAGTGTAAACTCCTTTCGCTAGAACTTACTTTTGTGTTTACTGTTCTCCACTTTTTATTTCTTAGTTCCGATACTACTGATTTCTAGTTTCCATATGGCCTTTTATTGTGGACTTCACCACATGTGAAACACTTATAATCTTCTCTGAACTTGATATTAATTGTCTTTAATGTTTTCAGTAAACTATTTTCGTGAATTCGTGTTTAACACTGTTTATGTGACTAATCTATTTCAGGATTTTGTGAACATCTTTTAGTGAACTAATTTTGATTTTATTGTTCTCCAATTCTTGATTTCTTAGTATTCTCTGAATACTACTGATTTCTAGCTTTATAATGGCTTCTTTTCTACTTGTGGATCACAATGTAGAAACACTTTATACACTCTTTCTAACTTGCGAAGCTATTAACTTGTCTTTCTGTTTACAGTTAATACTACTTTTCAGTGTTCGTGTTAACACGGTTTCATGTGAATACTTTTTCAAGGTTCAGTGTAAACATCCTTTCAGCTAGACTTACATTTTGTGTTTTTCATTGTTCTCACATTCTTTATTATTAGTATTTCTGAATACTAGTTTCTAGGTTCATAATGGCTTCTTTTCTCTTGTGACTCCATGTGAAACTTTATCTCTCTTGATGGAAGCTATTAACTGTCTTTCATGTTTTACAGTTAATACTACTTTTAGTGAATTCGTGTTAAACATGGTTTCATGTGACTAACTCTATTCAGGATTTTCTGTAAAAACTTCAGCTAAGACTTACATTTGTCTTTACACTTGTTCTCATATTTGTATATTCTTGATTTCTTGATGACTATGATTCTAGCTGTTTCCTATAATGGGCCTTCTTTTCTATGTGGACTTCACCATGTAGAACACTTTATACATTTCCTAACTGGAAGCTATTAACTGTCTTTCAACTGTTTTACGTTAATAACTTTTCGTATTGTTGTTAAAACCTGGTTCATGTGAACTAACTCTATTCAAGGATTGCAGTGTAAACATCCTCTCCTAGAACTACATTTGTTTCACTTGTTCTCACATTTTATATTCATTAGTATTCCTTGAATATATGATTTTAGCGTTCCTAAATGGGCCTTCTTTTCATTGTGGACTTCACACTGTGAAATACTTTATCATCTTCCTAGACTGAACTATTAAACTTGTCTTTCAACTGTTCAGTAAATAACTTTTCAGTGAATTCGTTGTTAACATGTTTCATGGACTAACTTATTTCAGGATTTTGCGTGTAAACATCCTTCCAGCAGAACTTCTTGGTGTCTTTAACTTGTTCTTCACTATTCTGTATTTTCATTGTATTTCTATAATGACTATGATTTAGCTGTTCCTATAATGGGCCTTCTTTTCTACTTGTGGGACTTCACACGTAGAAAAACTTTTACATCTTCTTAACTTGAGAAGCTATAAACTTGTCTTTCAACTGTTTTACAGTTAATACTATTTCAGTGAATTCGGGTTTAAACACTGGTTTCATGTGACTAACTCTTTTCAGGATTTTGCAGTGTACAACTTTTCTAGACTAGAACTACATTGATTCTTAATGTTCTCTCATTTCTGTGATATTCTTAGTATTTGCTTGAATGACTATGATTCTAGCGTTTCCTATAATGGCTCTTTTTACTTGTGGACTCACAATGAGAAACTACTTTATACACTTTCTCTGACTGAAGCTATAAAATGTCTTCAACTGTTTACGTTAATATACTTTCAGTGAATTCTGTGTAAACACTGGTCATGTGAACTAACTCTATTCAGGATTTTCTGGTACACTCCTTTAGCTAACTTACTTTTGTGTTTTCACTTTTTTCACATCTATATTCATTATATTTCTTGATATACTGTTTCTAGTTTTCCTAAATGGCCTTCTTTTACTTGTGATTCACCCATGTAAAAACTTTATACTCTTCTGACTGGACTATTAACTGTCTTCAACTGTTTTACAGTAATCTACTTTTCATGATCGTGTTTAAACACGGTTTCTGGAACTAACTCTATTCAAGATTCCATGTAAACTCCTTCACTAGAACTTACATTTGGTTTTCACTTGTTTCTCACTTCTTATTTCATTTATTCTTGAATACTATGTTTCTGTGTCCTATAATGGCCTCTTTACTTGTGGGCTTCACACTGTGAAACACTTTATAATCTTTCGACTTGGAACTATTAACTTGTCTTTCACTGTTTTACGTTATATATTTTCATGAATTCTGGTTTAAACACTGGTTTCATGGAACTAACTCTATTTCAAGGATTTCTCAGTGTAACATCCTTCAGCTAGAACTACATTTGTGTTTTCACTTGTTCTCCAATCTGATATTTTAGATTCTTGAATACTATGATTTCTAGCTGTTCTATAAGGGCCTTTATTATTGTGACTACACTGTGAACTTATAACTCTCTAACTGGACTATTAACTTTCTTCACTTTTACAGTTAAATCTACTTTTAGTGAATTCGTGGTTTAAACAGGTTTCATGGACTAACTCTATTTCAAGGATTTCTCGTGTAACCTTTCTACTAGAACTACATTGTGTTCTTTCTTTTCCCACATTCTATATTCTAGTATTCTTGAAACTATGATTTCTAGCTGTTTCCAATGCTTCTTTTCATTGTGGCTTCACAATGTAAAACCTTAACATCTTCTCTAACTTGGAGCTATTAAACTTGTCTTTCACTGTTTTAAGTTAAATACTACTTTCAGTGATTCCGGGGTAAAACACTGGTTTCATGTAACTAACTCTATTTCAGGATTCGCAGTGTACACATCTTCAGCTAAACTACTTTGATTTTATGTTCTCCACATTCTGATATATTAGATTCCTGAATTATGTTTAGCTGTTTCCTATAATGGGCTTCTTTTCTACTTGTGACTTACCATGTAGAAACACTTATCATCTTCCTGACTGGAGCTATAATTGTCTTCAACGTTTTACAGTTAATATACTTTAGTGATTCGTGTTAAACACTGTTTCTGTGAACTAACTCTATTTCAAGATTTTCAGTGTAAACTCTTCAGCTAAGACTTATTTGTGTCTTTTACACTTGTTCTCTCACATTCTGTAATCTTAGTATTGCTCTGAATGACTACTGATTCTAGTGTCCTATATGGGCCTTCTTTTCTATTGTGGCTTCACCATGTAGAATACTTTATACCTTCTTAACTGGATAATAAATTGTCTTCAAGTTTTACAGTTAATACTACTTTTCAGTGAATTCGTGTAAAACACTGTTCATGGAACTAACTCTATTCAAGTTGTCGTGTACACTCCTTTCTAGCTAGAATACATTTTGTTTTTCCATTGTTCTCCATTCTTGATATTCTTAGTATTCTTGAATAATGATTTAGCTGTTTCTATAATGGGCCTTCTTTTCTATTAGACTTACCAGTAGAACTCTTTATACACTTTCCTAGACTTGCAGCTATTAAACTTTCTTTCAACGTTTTAAGTTAAATACTACTTTCAGTGAATTCGTTGTTAAAACACTGGTTTCATGTGAACTAACTCTATTTCAAGGATTCGCAGTGAAACTCCTTTCAGCAGAACTTAATTTGTGTTTCACTTGTTCTCCAATTCTTATTCATTAGTATTTCTTGAACTACTGATTTCTAGCTGTTTCCTATAATGGCTTCTTTCTATTGTGACTTCCACATGTAGAACTTTAACATCTTCTTGAAAAACATGGTTTCATGGAACTAACTCTATTTCAAGGATTTTGCAGTGTACAAAACATCTTTCTAGACCCAGAGACTTACATTTTGATGTCTTTACACTTGTTCTCTCACTATTCTTTATATTTATTAGTATTTCTCTGAATGACTACTGATTTCTAGCTGTTCCTTAATGGGCCTTCTTTTCTACTTGTGGACTTCACCAACTGTAGAAACTACTTTTACATTCTTCTCATAACTTGGAAGCTATATAAACTTGTCTTTCAACTGTTTTACAGTTAAATACTACTTTTCAGTGAATTCTGTTGTTTTAAAACACTGGTTTCATGTGAACTAACTCTATTTCAAGGATTTTCTGCCCGTGTAAACATCCTTTCCAGACTAGAGACTTACATTTTGGTGTCCTTACACTTGTTCTCTCACTATTCTGTATTATTCATTAGTTATTTCCTATGAATGACTACTGATTTCTAGCTTTTCCTATAATGGGCCTTCTTTCTACTTGTGGGACTTCACCACATGTAGAAACAAATTTATAACTTTCTCTGAACTTGGAAGCTATATAACTTGTCTTTCAACTGTTTTACAGTTAATATACTTTTCAGTGAATTCTGTTGGTTTAAAACACTGGTTTTCATGTGAAACTAACTCTATTTCAAAAGGGTTTCTGCAGTTGTAAAATCCTTTCCCAACTAGAGAACTTACATTTGTGTCTTTTTACTTGTTCTTCTCACTATTCCGTATTATTCATTAGTATTTCCTATGAATTGACTACTGATTTTCTAGCTGTTTCCTATAAAAGGGCCTTTTTTTCTACTTGTGGGACTTTACACATGTAGAAACACTTTATACATTTTTCTCTGAACTTGAGAAGCTATATACACTTGTCTTTTCAACTGTTTTACAGTTTAAATACTACTTTTCAGTGAATTCCGGTGGTTTAAAACACTGGTTTCATGTGAACTAACTCTATTTCAGGATTTCTGCAGGGGTACAACATCTTTCTAGAATAAGACTTACATTTTGTTTCTTTTATGTTTTCTCTCACTATTCTGTGATATTCATTAGTATTTGCTCTGAATGACTATGATTTCTAGCTGTTTCCTATAATGGGCCTTCTTTTCTACTTGTGGGACTTCACCACATGTAGAAACTACTTTATACACTCTTCTCTAACTGAGAAGCTATAAACTTGTCTTTCAAAATGTTTTTACAGTTGAATACTACTTTTCAGTGAATTCTGGTTTGGGTTTAAACACTGGTTTCATGTGAACTAACTCTATTTCAAGGATTTTGCAGTGTACAACATCCTTTCAGACTAGAAATTACATTTTTGGTGTCTTTTACACTTGTTCTCTCACTATTCTGTATATTCATTAGTATTTCTTGAATGACTACTGATTTCTAGCTGTTTTCCTATAATGGGCCTTCTTTCTACTTGTGGGACTTCACCACATGTAGAAACAAATTTATACATCTTCTCTGAACTTGGAAGCTTATAAACTTGTCTTTCAACTGTTTTAAAAGTTAAAAACTACTTTTCAGTGAATTCGGGGGTTTAAACACTGGTTTCATGTGAATAACTCTATTTCAAGGATTTCTCAGTGGGACAACATCCTTTCTAGCCCAGAACTTACATTTTGATGATTTTCACTTGTTCTCCAAAATTTTTATGATATTCATTAGTATTTCCCCTGGGAAATTACTACTGATTTCTAGCTGTTTCCTATAATGGGCCCTTTTTTTCTACTTGTGGACTTCACCACATGTAGAAACTACTTTATACACTCTTCTCTAGACTTGGAAGCATAAACTTGTCTTTTACTGTTTTACAGTTAAATACTACTTTTCAGTTGAATTCGGTGGGTTTTTAAAAAAACGGTTTCATGTAACTAACTCTATTTCAAGGATTTCTGCAGTGTACAACATCCTTTCCAGACTAGGAGACTTACATTTTGATGTCTTTTACACTTGTTCTCTCATATTCTGTATTATTCCATTAGTATTTCCTTGAATGACTACTGATTTCTAGCTGTTTCCTATAATGGGCCTTCTTTTCTACTTGTGGGACTTCACCACATGTAGAAACTACTTTATACATCTTCTCTAGAACTGGAAGCTATTAACTTGTCTTTCAACTGTTTTTCAGTTAAATACTACTTTTCAGTGAATTTCGTGGTTTAAAACATGGTTTCATGTGAACTAACTCTATTTCAAGGATTTCTGCAGTGTAAAACATCATTTCCAGACTAGAGACTTACATTTTTGGTGTCTTTAACTTGTTCTCTCACTATTCTGTGTATTTTTCATTAGTAATTCTTGAATGACTACTGATTTCTAGCTGTTTTCCTATAATGGGCCTTCTTTTTACTTGTGGGGTTCACCACATGTGAAACAACTTTATAACTCTTCCCCTGACTTGGAATCTATTAAACTTGTCTTTCAACTGTTTTTAAAAGTTAATACTACTTTTCAGTGAATTCCGTTGGTTGAAACACTGGTTTCATTTTGACTAACTCTATTCAAGGATTTCGGCAGTGTACAACATCTTTCTAGACTAGAGATTACATTTGATTTTTTATTGTTCTCTCACATTCTGTGATATTCATTAGTATTTGCTCTGAATGACTACTGATTTTAGCTGTTTCCTATAATGGGCCTTCTTTTTACTTGTGGGACTTCACCACTGTTTGAAACTACTTTATACACTCTCTGAACTTGAGAAGCTATACACATTGTCTTTCAACTGTTTTACAGTTGATACTACTTTTTCAGTGAATTCTGTTGTAAAACCCCTGGTTTCATGTGAACTAAACTCTATTTCAGGATTTGTGCGTGTACAACATCCTTTTTTAGACTAGAACTTACATTTTGATGTCTTTTTCAATTTTTTTCTCACTATTCTGTATATTCATTAGTATTTGCTCTGAATGACTACTGATTTCTAGCTGTTTCCATAATGGGCCTTCTTTTCTACTTGTGGGACTTCACCACTGTAGAAACCTTTTAACTCCCTTTTTTGAACTTGAGAAGCTATACACACTTGTCTTTCAACTGTTTTACAGTTGAATTTCTACTTTTCAGTGAATTCTGGTTGGGTTTTAAACACTGGTTTCATGTGAACTAACTCTATTTCAAGGATTTGTCGTGTACAACATCCTTTCTAGACTTGAGACTTACATTTTGAAAGTCTTTTACACTTGTTTCTCTCATTTCTGTGATATTCATTAGTATTTGCTCTGAATGACTACTGTTTCTAGCTGTTTCCTATAATGGGCCCTTTTTTTCTACTTGTAGGACTTCACCAATGTAAGAAACTACTTTATACACTCTTCTCTAGACTTGCGAAGCTATTAAACTTTTTCTTTCAACTGTTTTACAGTTAAAAAACTACTTTTTTAGTGAATTCAGTTGGTTAGAAACACTGGTTTTATGTGAACTAACTCTAATTTTAAGGATTTCGTCAGTGTACAACATCCTTTCTAGATAGAAACTTACATTTGATGGTTTTCCACTTGTTCTCACAAATTCTATGATATTCCATTAGTTATTTCCTTTGAATTACTATGATTTTCTAGCTGTTTCCTATAATGGGCCTCTTTTCTACTTGTGACTTCACCACATGTAGAAAACTACTTTATACACTTTCCTAGACTTGCGAAGCTATGTAAACTTGTCTTTCAACTGTTTTACAGTTAAATACTACTTTTCAGTGAATTCTGTTGTTTAAAACACTGGTTTTTATGTGAACTAACTCTATTTCAAGGATTTCTGCAGTGTAAAACATCCTTTCCCGACTAGAGACTTAATTTTGGTGTCCTTTACACTTGTTCTCTCATATTCTGTATTATTCATTATATTTCCTATGAATGATACTGATTTCTAGCTGTTTCCCATAATGGCCTTCTTTTCTACTTGTGGGACTTCACCACATGTAGAAACAAATTTATACATTTTTCTCTGAACTTGAGAAAACTAAAATACACTTGTCTTTCAACTGTTTTACAGTTAAATACTACTTTTCAGTGAATTCCGGTGGTTTTAAAACACTGGTTTCATGTGAACTAACTCTTATTTCAAAGGATTTTTTTGCAGTGTACAAACATCTTTCTAGACTAGAGACTTACATTTTGATTCTTTTAAATTGTTTTCTCACTATTCTGTGATATATCATTAGTATTTGCTCTGAATGACTACTGTTTTCAGCTGTTTCCCCTAAGGGGCCTTCTTTTCACTTGTGGGCTTTACCCACATGTGAAACAAATTTATACACTCTTCTCTAACTAAGAAGTATTAAAATTGTCTTTAATGTTTTAAGTTGAATACTACTTTTTCAGTGAATTTGGGGTTTAAAACGGTTTCATGGAACTAAATCTATTTCAAGGGGTTTTGCGTGTACAAATCCTTTCAGACAGAACTTTTCATTTTGTTCTTTTTAATGTTCTCTCCTATTTGTATTTTCATTTATTTCTTGAATGATACTGATTCCCGTTTTTTCCATAAAGGGCCCTTCTTTTTATTTTGGGGCTT
Organism: Cnephaeus nilssonii; assembly: GCA_030846915.1. NCBI lineage: Eukaryota > Metazoa > Chordata > Mammalia > Chiroptera > Vespertilionidae > Cnephaeus > Cnephaeus nilssonii. Next base: position 20,756 of record JAULJE010000149.1, read on the forward strand.
TACCCCAAAGTGAAAACTTTTAATTTCCTGACTTGGGGAACTATAAAAATTTTCTTTTAAAATGTTTTAAGTTAAAAACTACTTTTTCAGTGAATTCGTTTTTTGAAACATGGTTTTTTGTGAACAAAAACTATTTCAAGGGTTTTCAGTGTCCCCAAATCCTTTCTAGTAGAAACTTACATTTTGAGGTTTTCCACTTGTTCTCCACAAAACTTGATATTCATTAGTATTTCCCCTTGATTTCAAGTTTTGCGTTCTATAATGGGCCTTCTTTTCTTTGTGGGGTTAACATGTGAAACATTTTAACTCTTCTTAACTTGGAATATTAACTTGTCTTTTAATGTTTTACAGTAAAAACTATTTTCAGTTAATTCCCTGGGTTTAAAAACTGGTTTTTGTGAACAAAATCTATTTCAAGATTTTCAGTGAAAACACCTTTGCTAGAACTTACATTTTGTGTTTTCACTTGTTCTCCTAATTCTGTATTTTTCATTATATTTCTTGATACTACTGATTTCTAGCTGTTTCCCATAATGGGCTTTTTTTTCTATTGTGGGACTTTCCCCCCTGTGAAAATACTTTTTACTTTTTCTCTGAAATTGAAAGCTTTAAATTGTCTTTCAAGTTTTTTCAGTTAAATAACTTTTATGAATTCCGGGTGTTTAAAACCGGTTTCATGTGAACTAAATTATTTTAAGGATTTTTTTTTGGGGTGTAAAATCCTTTAAAACTAGAGACTTACATTTGTTTTTTAAAATTGTTTCTCACATTCTGTAATTATTGTATTTTCTTGAAGACTACTGTTTCTACTGTTTCCATAATGGGCCTTCTTTTTTTACTTGTGGGATTACCCCAAGTAGAAACACTTTTTACACTCTTCTTTAAGAGAAGTAAACACTTTTCTTTTAACGTTTTCAGTTGATACTACTTTCAGTGAATTCTGTGTTTAAACACTGGTTTCATGGGAAATAACTTATTTTAAGATTTTTGCGTGAAAAACATCCCCTTTCTAACAGGGAAAATTACATTTTTGATTCTTTTAATTTTTTTTCTTTACATTCTGTATATTCATTAGTATTTGCTCTGAAAGACTATGATTTTAGTGTTTTCCCCCAATGGCCTTCTTTTATTGTGGGGCTTCACCAATGTAGAAAACTTTTTTTACACTCTTCTTGAAATTGGAACTTAAAACTTGTCTTTCAACTTTTTCAGTTAATACTACTTTTCAGTGAATTGTTTTAAACATGGTTTCATGTGAACTAACTCTATTTCAAGGATTGTAGTGACAACATCCTTTCTGCAGAACTTTCATTTTTATGTCTTTTCATTGTTTTTTCCACATTTTTGATATTTATTAGTATTTCTTGAATACATGTTTCTTGGTTTCCATAATGGGGCCTTTTTTTTACTTGTGGCTTACCCCAAAGTGAAACAAATTTTATAAATTTCTTGATTGGAACTATTAAAAAAGTCTTTCAATGTTTACAGTTAATATATTTTCATTAATTCCGGGTTTAAAAAATGGTTTCATGTAACTAACTTATTTCAAGGATTTTCCCGTGAAAACATCCTTTTACTAGAAAACTTTCATTTTGATTTTTCACTTGTTTCCAAAATTTTATATTCATTAATTTTTCCCTTTAAATTACTGTTTTTTAGCTGTTTCCTATAATGGGCCCCCTTTTTATTTGTGGGGTTCAACGTAGAAAAAACCTTTTACAAAACCCTTTTTGACTTGGAAGCATTAAACTTTCTTTAAAAGTTTTTCAGTTAAAAACTACTTTTCAGGAATTCGGGTTTTTAAAAACGGTTTTATGTGAACTAACTCTATTTCCAAAAGGGTTTTGCAGTGTAAACAAAACCTTCAAAATGAGACTTACATTTGTTCTTTTTTTTTGTTTCTTCATATTCTGTAAAATTCATTGTATTCTTGAATACATGTTTCTGTGTTTTCCATAATGGGGCCCTTTTTTTTATTGTGGGGCTTCACCAATGTGAAACACTTTTAACCTTCTTGAACTTGGAACTAAAACTTTTTCTTTCAACTGTTTTCGTTAATACTATTTTCAGTGAATTCGTTTTTTTTAAACACTGGGTTTTATGTGAACTAACCTATTTCAAGGGTTTTTTCATGTAAACATCCTTTTTGCTAAATTAATTTTGTGTTTTTCATTGTTTCCACTATTCTTATATTTATTGTTTTCTTGAATACAAATGTTTTCTAGCTTTTTCCATAAAGGGGCCCTTTTTTTTACTTGTGGGATTACCACTGTAGAAAAAACTTTATACATCTTCTCTAACTTGGAAGTTTAACATTTTTTTCAACTGTTTTTCGTTAAAAACTACTTTTTAGTGAATTCTGTTTGGTTTTAAAAAATGGTTTCATGTGACTAACTCTATTTTTAAGGAATTTTCTGTACAAATCCTTTTAGCAGAACTTTCATTTTGGGGTTTTCATTGTTCCCAATTCGATATTCATTATATTTCTCTAAACTACTGATTTCTAGTGTTTCCTATAAGGGCCCCTTTTTTTCTACTTGTGGATTCACCAATGTAAAATATTTATACACCTTTTCTAGACTTTGGGAAATATTAAATTGCTTTCACTGTTTTAAAGTAAAAAAAATATTTTCAGTGAATTCCCGGGTTTTGAAACACTGGTTTCATGTTAATAAAAATCTATTTCAAGGATTTCTCAGTGAAAAAATCCTTTCACTAGAAACTTACATTTTGTGGTTTTTTACTTTTCCACCAAAATTCTTTTATTCATTAGTATTTCCCTTTAATTATACTGATTTCTAGGTTTCCCATAATGGGCCTTCTTTTTTATTGTGGGGCTTCACCCTGTAAAAAACTTTATACACTCCTCTAATTGGAAGCTATTAAACTTTCCCCTTTTAACTGTTTTAACAGTTAAATATACTTTTCAGTAATTCGTTTTTTTAAAAAAACTGGTTCATGTAACTAACTTTTTCAGGATTTCTGCCCGTGTAAACACTTTCAGACTAGAGACTTAAATTTTTTTTCTTTTAATTTTTTCCTTTACTTTCTGTTATCATTGTATTTTTTTGAATGACTACTGATTTCTAACTGTTTCCTATAAAGGGCCCTTTTTTTTCTACTTGTGGGACTTCACCACATGTAAAACTACTTTAACACTCTTCCTGACTTGGAAGCTAAAAATTTCTTTTTAAAGTTTTTAAAAATTAAAAAACACTTTTCAGTGAATTCGTTGTTTTAAAAACGGTTTCAGTGAATAAACCCATTTAAGGATTTTGCAGTTTTAAAAATCCTTTCAGAAAACTTACATTTTTTTGCTTTTACATTGTTTCTCATATTTGTTTATTTATTAGATTTTTGAATGACTATATTTTGCTGTTTCCCTTTTAAGGGCCCTTTTTTTCTATTGTGGGACCCTTTAACAGTAGAAAACAAATTTTTAATAATTTTTTTCGAAAGAGAAGCATACACTGTTTTCAACTGTTTTACAGTTAAAATATACTTTTCAGTGAATTCCGTGTTTAAAACATGGTTTATGTAACTAACTTATTTCAAGGGTTTCCAGTTTACAAAAAAACCTTTTAGCTAAATTACATTTTGATGTTTTTCATTTTTTTCCCATTCTGGATTTCATTTGTATTTCCTGAATACTCTGTTTCTAGCTGTTTTCCAAAAAGGGGCCCTTTTTTTCACTTGGGGGGACTTTTCCACATTAGAAAAACTTTATACATCTTCCTAACTGGAACTATAAACTTGTTTTCAAATGTTTTAAAAAGTTAAAAAACTACTTTTTAGTGAATTCTGTTTTTTTTTAAAAAATGGTTTCATGTGAAAAAAACTCTATTTTTAAGGATTTTTGCGTGTAAACATCCTTTCCAGACGGGGACTTACATTTTGGTGTCCTTTACACTTATTTTCTCACTATTCGTATTTTTTCATTTTGTATTTCCCTTTAATAAAGATTTTAGCTGTTTCCATAAATGGGCTTTTTTTAAATTGTGGGGCTTCACCCCAAAGTAAAAAACTTTTTAAAAACACTCTTTTTCTAATGGAAGCTATAAATTTTTTTTCAACTGTTTTACAGTTTTAAAATATTTTCAGTGAAATTGTTGGTTAAAAACGGTTTCATGTAAACTCTATTTTAAGGATTTTTGCAGTGTACAACACCTTTTTAGCCCAGAAAATTTTCATTTTGATTTTTTTAATTGTTTCCCAAAACTTATATTCTTAGTATTTTTTTTGAATACTATGTTTTGCGTTTTCCCATAATGGGCCCTTTTTTTTATTTTTGGGACTCACCCCATGTGAAACTCTTTATAATTTTCTCTGAAATTGGAACTATTTTAAATTGCTTCAAATGTTTTTTGTTTACTATTTTTTATTAATTCTGTTGTTTAAAACACTGGTTTCATGTGAACTAACCTTTTTTCAAGGATTTTTGCGTGAAACATCCCTTTTTTAAATAGAACTTACATTTTTTTGTCTTTTTTACATTTTTTTTCCTTTACTATTTGTTAATTATTAGTATTTCCGAATGACTCTGTTTTTTACTGTTTCCATAATGGGCCTTTTTTTCTACTTTGGCTTTTACCACAGAGAAACACTTTATACATCTTTTCTGAAATTTGAAAGCAACCATTGTCTTTTAACGTTTTACAGTTAATATACTTTTCATGAATTGGGGTTTAAAAAAATGGTTCATGTGAACTAAATTATTTCAAGGGTTTTGCGTGTACAACATCCTTTCTACTAGAGACTTTACATTTTGATGTTTTTACATTGTTTACTATTGGATATTCATTATATTTCTTGAATGACTACTGTTTCTTGTTTCCATAAGGGGGTTTTTTTTACTTGTGGACTTTTCCCCAAAGTAAAAACAAATTTATTCATCTTTCTGAAATGGAAGCTATAAAAAACTTGTCTTTCAACGTTTTACAGTTAAAAACAAATTTTTGTGAATTCGTGGTTTAAACACTGGTTTCTTTGGACCAAAATTATTCAAGATTTTCTGAAAACATCCTTTCTAACAGAAACTTTCATTTTGATGTTTTTTCATTTTTTTTCTCACATTCAATATTCATTATATTTCTTAATGATACTGATTTCAGCTTTTTCCTTTTAAGGGCCCTTTTTTTTACTTTTGGGACTTTACCAATGTAGAAAAACTTTAAAACACTTTCTTGAAATTGGAAGCTATTAAATTTGTCTTTTAAGTTTTAAAGTTAAAAACTATTTTTTATGAATTCGTGGGAAAAACACTGGGTTTTATGTGAACTAACTTATTTCAAGGATTCTCAGTGTAAAAAATCTTTCAACCCAAACTTACATTTTTTTTTTTGGGTTTTCACTTGTTCTCCAAATTTTTTGAATTTTTTATATTTCCTTTGAATACTAGTTTCTGGGGTTTCCATAATGGGCCTTCTTTTTACTTTGGCTTCCCAAAGTGAAACACTTTTTAAACCCCCTTTTCTAAATTGGAACTATTAAACTTGTCTTTTAACGTTTTACAGTTAAAACACTTTTTGTAATTCGTTTGGGTTTTTAAAAACTGGTTCTTGAACTAAAACCCATTTCAAGATTTCTCAGGAAAACTCTTCAGCTAGGAAAATTACTTTTGTTTTTTAATTTTCTTCCCCAATTTTTATATTCATTTTTATTTTCCCTTTAATACTACTGATTTTTAGCTGTTTCCTAAATGGCCTTTTTTTTACTTGTGACTTCACCCCAAGTAGAAACAAATTTTAAATTTCCTGAATTGGAAGCTTTAAACTTTCTTTAATGTTTTTTCAGTTAAAAATACTTTTCAGTGAATTGGTTTAAAACACTGGTTTATTGAATAACTCTATTCAAGGAATTTTTGCGTGTAAAATCCTTTAAAACTGGGGACTTACATTTTGGTTCCTTTAAATTGTTCCCACTATTCTGTATTTTTTCATTAGTATTTCTTGAAGAACCCCGATTTCTGCTGTTTCCCCCATAATGGGCCTCTTTTCACTTTGGGGTCCCACATGAGAAACACTTTAACATCTTCTTGAACTTTAAAGTATACACTTGTCTTTAATGTTTTTACAGTTAATACTACTTTTAGTGAATTCCGGGGTTTTTAAAAAACTGGTTTTATGTGAAATAACTCTTTTTAAGGATTTGCGTGTACAACATCCTTCAACTAGGACTTACATTTTTTTCTTTTAATTGTTTCTCACTTTCTGTATATTCTTAGTATTTGCTCTGAATGACTATGTTTCCCAGTGTTTTCCCCTTTTAAGGGCCTTTTTTTTTTACTTGTGGGGCTTAAAATTAGAAACAACTTTATACATCTTCTCAATTTGGAAGTATAAAAAGTTTTTCACTGTTTTTTACATAAAAACATTTTTAGTGAATTTTTTGGTTAAACATGGTTTCAGTGAAAATAACTCTATTTTAAGGGTTTGTCGTGTACAACATCCTTTTAGCAGAAACTTAATTTTGATGTTTTTTAAAATTGTTTTTCACATTCTGAATTCTTAGTATTTCCCCTTAAAACTATGTTTCGCGTTCCTATAATGGGCCTTTTTTTTACGTACTACCCCCAAAGTGAAACACTTTATAATCTTCCGACTTGGAACATATAAAAATTGTCTTTCAACGTTTTACAGTTAAATACTACTTTTTTAGTGAAATTCGTTTTTTAAAAAACGGTTTTTATGTGAACAACTCTTTTTTAAGGGTTTTCGTGTAAACATCCTTTTCAGCTAGAATTACTTTTGGTGTTTTCCCCCTTTTTTTCCAAAATTTTTATATTCATTAGTATTTTTTCCCTTTAATTACTCTGATTTTTAGCTGTTTCCCTTAATGGCCTTCTTTTTCTTGTGGACTTTACCAAGAGAAACAAATTTATTTAAAATTCTCTGAAATTGGAAGCATTTTAAAATGTCTTTAATGTTTTTGTTTAATATATTTTTGTAACTGTTTGTTTAAAAAAACGTTTCTGTGAACAACCATTTCAAGGGTTTGCTTTTTAAAAAAAAAAATTTAGACTAAGACTTAATTTGGGGGGGCTTTAACTTGTTTTCTCACTATTCGTTATTCATTAGTATTTTGAATGACTCTGATTTCTAGCTGTTTCCCTTTTGGGCCTTCTTTTTACTTGTGGGGGCTTCACCAATGTGAAAAACTTTTTAAACACTTCTCTGATTGGAACATATAAATTTTCTTTCAAGTTTTTAAGTAATAACTTTTTTAGTGAATTGGGGGTTTAAAAAACGGTTTCATGTGAAAATAACTTATTTCAAGGATTCCAGTGTAAAAACATCCTTTCAACCCAGAACTTACATTTTTTGTTTTTCACTTTTTCTCACTTTATATTTATTTGTATTTCCTTGAATTTACTATGTTTTTGCTGTTTTCCATAATGGGCCTTCTTTTCTTGTGGGGCTTCACCACAGTGAAACACTTTAAATCTTCCTGAACTTGGAACTATTAAACTTGTCTTTCAACTGTTTTAAGTTAAAAAACTACTTTTTTATGAATTCCGGTGGTTTAAAAAAACTGGTTTCATTGAAAACCCTTTTTTAAGGATTTTCAGTGTACAACATCCTTTCCCCGATAGAAAAATTACTTTTTTATTCTTTTAATTTGTTTTCATATTTGTTTATTCATTATATTTCTTGAATGACTACTGTTTCTAGCTGTTTTCCTTTTAAAGGGGGCCTTTTTTTCTACTTGGGGACTTACACATGTAGAAAAAAACTTTATACATTTCTCTGAAATTGAACTAAAAATGTCTTTAACTGTTTTACGTTAATATACTTTTCAGAATTCTGTTTTTTTAAAAAACTGGTTTTCTGTAAATAACCTATTTCAAGATTTTTTGGTGTAAAAAACCTTTCAGACAGAGACTTACATTTTTTGTCTTTTAATTTTTCACTATTCGTATAATTTTTTAGTTTCTTGAATGACACTGTTTTTTAGTGTTTCCATAATGGGCCTTCTTTTTCTTGTGGGACTTCACCAAATGTGAAACAACTTTTTAACTCTTCTCTGAAATTGGAACTTAAACTTGTTTTTAACGTTTTTACGTTTAAACTACTTTTCGTGAATTGGGTTTTAAACCTGGTTTTATGTGAACTAACTTATTTCAAGGATTTTCGGTACAACTCCTTTTATAGAAATTACATTTTTGATGTTTTTCCCCCTTTTTCTCCAAAAAAATTTATAATTCATTTTTAATTTCCTTTTAATTATACTGATTTCTAGCTGTTTTCCCATAATGGGCCTTCTTTCTACTTTTGGGGCTTCACCAATGTAAAACTAATTTTTTTTAAATCTCTCTAACTTTCGAAGCTATTAAACTTGCTTTAACTGTTTTACAGTTAAAAAACTACTTTTCAGTGAATTCCGGGTTTAAAACACTGGGTTTCATGTAATAACCTATTTCAAGGATTTTTGAGTCAAAAAATCCTTTTCCTAGAAAATTACATTTTGTGTTTTTTTCCCCTTTTTCTCCAATTCTTATTTTTCATTAGTATTTCCCTTTAAAATACTGATTTCTAGCTGTTTCCTATAAATGGGCCCTTTTTTCTACTTGTGGGACTTCACCAATGTAGAAACAAATTATACATCTTCCTTGACTTTGGAAACTATTAATTTTCTTTCAACTGTTTTAAGTTTTAAATACTACTTTTTTTTGAATTCCGGGGTTTAAAAAAATGGGTTTTTTTGTGAACAAAATTAAATTTTTAAGGGTTTTCTGCAGTGTAAAAATCTTTCAGACTAGAGACTTAATTTTGGTGTTTTACATTGTTTTCTCACTATTCTGTATATCTTTGTATTTCTTGAAAAGACACTGTTTCTAGTGTTTCCCATAAAAGGGGCCCTTTTTTCTACTTTGGGGACTTTCCAAAAAGTGAAAAACTTTTTACATCTTCCAAACTTGGGAAGCATAAACTTTCTTTCAAAATGTTTTCAGTTAAAAACTACTTTTCAGTGAATTTTGGTGGTTAAACACGGTTTCATGGGAAATAACCTTTTCAAGGATTTTCCGTGTACAAACCTTTTCTAGGGAAAAACTTACATTTGATTTTTTTAAATTGTTCCTCATTCTTGATTTCATTATATTTCTTGAATTACTACTGATTTAGCTGTTTCCTATAATGGGCCTTCTTTTTTTACTTGGGACTTCCCAAATGTAGAAAAATACTTTAACACTCTTTTTCCAACTTGGAACAAAAAATTGTCTTCAACGTTTTACAGTTAATACTACTTTTTAGTGAATTCGTTGGGTTAAAACCCGGTTTTTTATGTGAACTAAAATCTTTTCAAGGGTTTTCAGTGTAAACACCTTTTAGCTAGAAAAATTCTTTGTGTTTTCATTGTTTCCACATTTTTTTATTCATTAGTATTTCTTGAAACAATGTTTCTAGTTTTCCTATAATGGGCCTTTTTTTTACTTGGGACTTCACCCCATGTAAAAAAACTTTAACCTCTTTAAACTTAACTATTAAAAAGCTTTTTAAAATGTTTTTCAGGGGGGGAAAACACTTTTTTTTTAATTCCCCGGTTTAAAAAACTGGTTTCATGTGAACTAATCTATTTTTCAGGGTTTTCGTGAAAACATCCTTTTTAGACTAGAAAATTTCATTTTGTGTTTTTCACTTGTTCTCCAATTCTTATTTTCTTTAGTATTTCCTTGAATCTACTGATTTCTAGCTGTTTTTTATAATGGGGCCCTTTTTTTCTACTTTGGGGCTTCCCAATGTAGAAAAACTTTTACCCTTTTTCTAACTTGGAACTATAAACTTGTCTTTCAAAGTTTTTTCAGTTAAAAATATTTCCGTAAACGGGGTTTAAAAAAACTGGTTTTTGTGAACAACCTATTTCAAGGATTTTCCTGTACAAAAATCCTTTTAGCTAGAACTTACATTTTTGGGGGGTTCTTTTAAATTTCTTACATTCTTGATATTCTTTGTATTTCTGAAAACTATGATTCTAGCTGTTTCCTATAATGGGGCCCTTTTTTCTATTTTGGGGCTTCACCACTGAGAAACAACTTTTAAACATCTTCCTAACTTGGAAGCTATTTAAATTTTCTTTCAACTGTTTTACTTTAAAAATTTCTTTTCGAATTCTGTTGTTTAAAAAAACTGGTTTATGTGAATAAATCTATTTCAAGGATTTTGCAGTGTAAAACATCCTTTCCGACAGAGACTTTCATTTGGTTCTTTTTTCATTGTTTTCTCATATTTTGTATTTTTCTTAGTTTTCCTGAATATATGTTTCGCTGTTCCATAATGGGCCTTTTTTTACTTGTGGGACTTCCCCCATGTAGAAACATTTATAAAAATCTTTTTCCTTTGAGAACATAACCCCCTTTTCTTTCAATGTTTTTACGTTAATAAAATTTTTGAATTCGGTGGTTTTTAAAAACTGGTTTCATGTGGAAATAAAATCTATTTCAAGGATTTTGCGTGTAAAACATCCTTTCCCCCCCCCCCCCCCCCCAGAACTTACATTTGTGTCTTTTTTCACTTTTTCTTTACAATTCTGTATATTTATTAGTATTTCCTAATGATACTGATTTTAGCTTTTTTCCTAAAGGGCCTTCTTTTTTACTTGTGGGGGTTCACCCCTGTGAAACACTTTTAACTCTTCTCTGACTTGGAACTATAAAAAATTGTCTTTTTTATGTTACGGGGTTAAAAACTACTTTTCAGTGAAATTCGTTTGGGTTTGAAACCTGGTTTCAGTGAACAAAATCTATTTCAAGGGTTTCTCAGTGACAACCTCCTTTCTAGCCTAAAACTTACTTTGAGGTTTTCCACTTTTTCTCCCCAAAAATTTTTATGATATCATTAGTATTTCCTTTTTAATTACTACTGATTTTCTAGCTGTTTTCCTAAATGGCCTTCTTTTTACTTTTGACTTCACACTGTAGAAATACTTTTATACATCTTTTCCCAGACTTGCGAAGCTATTAAACTTGCTTTTAAATTTTTACAGTTAATACACTTTTCAGTAATTCGTTTTTTTAAAACACTGGTTTCATGTGAACTAACTTAAATTTTTAAGGTTTCTGCAGTGTAAAAAATTTTCCAGACTAGGACTTTCATTTTTTCTTTTTTAATTGTTCTTCAATTCTGTATTTTTCATTAGTATTTCCATGAATGAACTGATTTCCCAGCGTTTCCTATAATGGGCCTTTTTTTTTCACTTGTGGGGGCTTCACCCTTGAAACAAAATTTTTAATCTTCTCTAACTTTAAAAATATAAATTGTCTTTTAACTGTTTTTCAGGGGAATATTCTTTTAGTGAATTTCCGGTGGTTTTTTAAACCTGGTTTTATGTGAAAAACTCTATTTCAAGATTTCTGCGTGACAACATCATTTTTAATAGAACTTACATTTTTTTCTTTTAATTTTTTCTCTCACTATTCTGTGATATTCTTTTGTATTTTCTCTGAAACTACTGATTCTAGCTGTTCCATAATGGGCCTTCTTTTCTACTTGTTGACTTCAAACCCCCAAAGTAAAATCTTTATACACTCTTCTCTGAATTGGAAGCTATTAAAACTTGTCTTTTTAAGTTTTACAGTTAATACAAATTTCAGTGAATTTTGTTGGTTGAAAACTGGGTTTTTGTGAACTAACTCTATTCAAGGATTTGTCAGTGTACAACATCCTTTTTAGCTAGAAACTTACATTTTGATGTTTTTACATTTTTTTTCCATATTTTGTTATTCATTTGTATTTTCTTTTTTAAAATACGTTTTAGCTGTTTTTTCCTAAAAAGGGGCCCTTTTTTCTACTTGGGGACTTCCCCATTAGAAACACTTTTACACTCTTTTTTAACTTGGAAGCTAAAAAACTTGTCTTTCAACTGTTTTTACATTAATACTATTTTAGTGAAATTCTGGTTGTTTAAAAAAATGGTTCATGGAAAAAACTCTATTTTAAGGGGTTTGCCGTGTAAACATCCTTTCAGACAGAGACTTCATTTTTGGGGCTTTTACACTTGTTCTCTCACTATTCTGTATTTTTCATTGTATTTGCTCGAATGACTATGATTTTAGTGTTTCCCATAATGGCCTTCTTTTTTTATTGTGGATTCACCAATGTAGAAACACTTTATACACCCTTCTTGACTTGGAAGCTATATAAAATTGTCTTAATGTTTTTCAGTTAAAAACTACTTTTCAGTGAATTCGTTGGTTTAAAACACTGGTTTCATGTGAACTAACTCTATTTCAAGGATTTCTGCAGTGTACAACATCCTTTCTAGACTAGAGACTTACATTTTGATGTCTTTTACATTGTTCTCTCACTATTCTGTATTTTTCATTAGTATTTCCTATGAATGACTACTGATTTCTAGCTGTTTCCTATAATGGGCCTTCTTTTCTACTTGTGGGACTTCACCACATGTAGAAACTACTTTATACATTCTTCTCTGAACTTGAGAAGCTTATACACTTGTCTTTCAACTGTTTTACAGTTAAATACTACTTTTCAGTGAATTCTGGTGGTTTAAAACACTGGTTTCATGTGAACTAACTCTATTTCAAGGATTTCTGCAGTGTACAACATCATTTCAAGACTAGGACTTACATTTTGATATCTTTTATAGTTGTTCTCTCACTATTCTGTGATATTCATTAGTATTTGCTCTGAATGACTACTGATTTCTAGCTGTTTCTATAATGGGCCTTCTTTTCTACTTGTGGGACTTCACCACATGTAGAAACTACTTTATACACTCTTCTCTAGACTCGAAAACTATTAAACTTGTCTTTCAACTGTTTTACAGTTAAAAACTACTTTTCAGTGAATTCTGGTGGTTTAAACACTGGTTTCATGTGAACTAACTCTTTTCAAGGATTTCTGCAGTGTAAAACATCCTTTCCAGACTAGAGACTTACATTTTGGTGTCCCTTTTTCACTTGTTCTCTCACTATTCTGTATTATTCATTAGTATTTCCTATGAAAGACTACTGATTTCAAACTTTTCCTATAATGGGCCTTCTTATACTTGTGGGACTTCACCACATGTGAAACAACTTTATACATCTTCTCTGAACTTGAGAAGCTATATACACTTGTCTTTCAACTGTTTTACAGTTAAATACTACTTTTCAGTGAATTCCGGTGGTTTTAAAACACTGGTTTCATGTGAACTAACTCTATTTCAAGGATTTCTGCAGTGTACAACATCCTTTCTAGACTAGAGACTTACATTTTGATGTCTTTTACATTGTTTCTCACTATTCTGTGATATTCATTAGTATTTGCTCTGAATGACTACTGTTTCTAGCTGTTTCCTATAAGGGCCTTCTTTTTTTACCCCTTTTGGACTTTTACCAATGTAGGGAAAATACTTTTATACACTCTTCTCTAGACTTGCGAAGCTTTAAACTTGTCTTTCAACTGTTTTACAGTTTAATACTACTTTTCAGTGAATTCTGGTTTTTTTTTAAAAAACTGGTTTCATGTGGAACTAACTCTATTTCAAGGATTTCTGCAGTGTACAACATCCTTTAGCTAGAGACTTACATTTTGGTGTCTTTTACACTTGTTCTCTCATATTCTGTATTATTCATTAGGTATTTCCTTGAATACTACTGATTTCTAGCCTGTTTTCCTATAATGGGCCTTCTTTTCTACTTGTGGGACTTCACCCCATGTAGAAACTAACTTTATACACTCTTCTCTAACTTGGAAGCTATATAAACTTGTCTTTCAACTGTTTTACGTTAATATACTTTTCAGTGAATTCGTTGGGTTAAAAAACTGGTTTCATGTGAAACTAACTCTATTTCAAGGATTTCTCAGTGTAAACATCCTTTCAGCCTAGAAACTTACATTTTGGTGGGTTTTTCCCCTTGTTCTCACAAAATTCTTATATTCATTAGTATTTCCTTGAATACTACTGATTTCTAGCTGTTTCCTATAATGGGCCTTCTTTTCTAAATTGTGGACTTCACCACTGTAGAAACTACTTTATACACTTTTTCTCTGACTTGCGAGCTATTAAACTTGTCTTTCAACTGTTTTACAGTTAAATACTACTTTTTGTGAATTCGTGGTTTTAAAAACACTGGTTTCATGTGAACTAACTCTATTTCAAGGATTTCTGCAGTGTAAAACATCCTTTCAGACTAGAGACTTACCCTTTTGATTTTTTATTGTTCTCTCACTATTCTGTGAATATTCTTTTGTATTTGCTTGAATGACTACTGATTTCTAGCTGTTTCCCATAATGGCCTTCTTTTCTACTTGTGGGACTTCACCACATGTAGGGAAACTACTTTATACACTCTTCTCTGAACTGAGACTAATTTCACTTGTCTTTTAATGTTTTACAGTTAATACTACTTTTCAGTGAATTCGGTGGTTTAAAAAAATGGTTTCATGTGAACTAACTCTATTTTTAAGGATTTCTGCAGTGTACAACATCCTTTAGACTAGAGACTTACTTTTGGTGTCTTTTACACTTGTTCTCTCACTATTCTGTATTATTCATTAGTATTTCCCCTTGAATGACTACTGATTTCTAGCTTTTCTATAAGGGCCTTCTTTTTACTTGTGGGACTTCACCACATGTAGAAACACTTTATACATCTTCTCTAACTTGGAAGCTTTTATAAACTTGTCTTTCAACTGTTTTACAGTTTTAAAAACTACTTTTCAGTGAAATTCGGTGGTTTAAACACTGGTTTCATGTGAACTAACTTATTTCAAGGATTTCTGCAGTGTACAACATCCTTTCAGCTAGAGAATTACTTTTGGTGCTTTTACATTGTTTTTTCTCACATTCTTATTTTTCATTAGTATTTCCTTGAATTACTACTGTTTTCTAGTTTTTCCTATAATTTGGGGCCTTCTTTTCTACTTGTGGGACTTCACACATGTGAAAAAAACTTTTATAACTCTTCTCTGACTTGGAACTATATAAATTGTCTTTCAACTGTTTTACAGGTTTAATACTACTTTTCAGTGAATTCCGGTGTTTTAAACACTGGTTTCATGTGAAATAACTCTATTTCAAGGATTTCTGCAGTGTACAACATCCTTTCTAGACTAGAGACTTAATTTTGATGTCTTTTACACTTGTTCTTCACTATTCTGTGATATTCTTAGTATTTTCCCCTGAATGACTACTGTTTCTAGCTGTTTCCTATAAGGGCCTTCTTTTCTACTTGTGGGACTTCACCATGTAGAAACTACTTTATACCCTTTTTCTCTGAAATTGAGAAGCTATATAACTTGTCTTTTTAACTGTTTCAGTTAAATACTACTTTTCAGTGAATTCCGGTGGTTTAAAAAAATGGTTTCATGTGAACTAACTCTATTTCAAGGATTTCTGCCGTGTACAACATCATTTCTAGACTAGAGACTTACATTTTGATTCTTTTAATTGTTTTCTCACTATTCTGTATATTCATTAGTATTTCTTTGAATGACTACTGATTTCTAGCTGTTTCCTATAATGGGCCTTCTTTTCTACTTGGGGGGACTTCACCACATGTAGAAACTATTTATACACTCTTCTTGAAATTGGAAGCTATATACACTTGTCTTTTAAACTGTTTTACAGTTAATACTACTTTTTCAGTGAAATTCCGGTGGTTAAAACACTGGTTTCATGTGAACTAACTCTATTTCAAGGATTTCTGCAGTTTCAACATCCTTTCCAGACTAGAGACTTACATTTTGGTGTCTTTTACATTGTTCTCTCACTATTCTGTTTTATTCATTAGTATTTCCTTGAATGACTATGATTTCTAGCTGTTTCCTATAATGGGCCTTCTTTTCTACTTTTGGGACTCACCACATGTAGAAACAAATTTATACACTTTCTCTGAACTTGAGAAGCTATAACACTTGTCTTTCAACTGTTTTACAGTTAAATACTACCTTTTCA